>CAJUYI010000539.1:0-15399 GCA_910591695.1 Galerucella pusilla | reverse complement strand
AATTTATAAGCCAATTAGAAAATGTGAGTGAGAATTTGAGTAAAAAAGGTATAGCCATGTGGCATCCCAAAAATAAGTAGCCATTTTCTGTATTGACTCATGCATTACTATTATGTCAATCAGAAAACATCTACAGAAGTACTTAATTGAAAAGAAGCTGTATAACCTACCAGCGAACCTAGTATAATTTGGGAGATTCTTCTACTTATATTTTCAAGGAAAATGTCACGCGACAAGAGCTACCGCAGTTTCTTAATACTTTATCGCTCCAAAGGCAGTGACGAAAGGAGGACCGTAAAACTCTCCGTTCAAATTAATGTAAAATTCAAAAATTTCGCAGCTAATTCCAAAATTTGAAACTATCTTTATCGATCTCAAGTACAAATACAACTATTGTCTGTTACACCAGAAGATAAATTTTATAGAACATTGAGATATTTTCATACAATATGGAATTTTATAAGGTTTTTAGAAGCTACAAAAGCGCAGTAGATAAATAAACAATAAGCAGACATGAACTATTGCATCTTATTTTTGAAATTATTTGCAATGTTTTGGGTTATCTAAGCTAAAAAAATGTATTTTGTAGTATTGGGATGGATTGATAACAATTTTCCTTCATATTCAGTATAATCAAGATTTTCAAACATTCACACACAACTTTTTCTATTCCTATGAATAAGAATCTAATTTGAACTAGAAAAATTGATGTACCTACAAACACAACGAGAATATAAGAAAATCAATAGATGTTTATATTACTCCCAACGTGGTGAACTGGCCCTCATTTAATTCCCCTTACTACAGTGAGAGAAATTTACTGTCAGCTCATAATATGTAGTACAGTTCCTCCCTTTTTGGAATCTCTTATCAAAAGTAGTTGCGCTTTGTGGTATTTTATACGACAGCAACAGATTGTGCCCCAACTAACGAGAAATCTCTGTGTCTCTTTGTTGTTTTTTTAGCTGGCGAATTATTAAAATAAGCAATTCACTTAAATTAAAAATTAAGCTCAATGAAAAATGGAGCCGGATTTGGTTGGGTGAATGAATGACATTTATATTCAAAAAATTAAATTCAGAATATTCCTCCAGTCTTTTCAATAATTTGCTCGACCAATTTTGTTCCAATACGAGCTGAAGACACGAAACCATTTAAGAATTAAATGATATTTTTTGCAAAATAAGTGAAATCCGGAATCTACGGCATTAATGAATGGATACTCTATTCGTAGGCAAAACCAACGGCGAAGTTGGAGCTTTTATAAATCTCAGCTATTTCTCTCATTGCTCCAGGGAGATGGCTCGGGATGGGTTTCTAACATCTATTGTATCTTTATTTATGTTAATAGGATAAAAAAAAATAAACTTTAAACTGGTTCTCGGGTGTAAAACGGAGTCATACTTAGTTCGAGAATTAAGGCCTGCTGTCACCAATCCAATATGTATTTCGTACAGATTCATGTGACGAAAAATATAGAGGGAGGAGAGATTGTGCTTTTTGTCATCGAAAATTCCACACAAGTAAATACTAATTGATAAATAAATAGTTAGACAATATGTGAATGTGTTGAAACACCCTGTAGAGCGACAGCAGCAGCAGTGTGTAACAACTGGTGTTTAAATGTAGCTTCGTGGTGCATGAACATTTTGGTTTATTATCAACTTTATTATTATTTTCATTGAAAAAGATTGATCGTTTTAATGAAACGGTATAAAATGGAACTGAAACTAATATTGAAAGGTACGTTTATTTTCAATTCCATCAACCATTGCCTGAAGTAGGGTTTCCAATACCCAACGGATTCAAGAATTCCTAAATGCAATTTACATTTCACCCCGCGCTATGTAATACCCTTGATTATATACACAATCTTACGACTATCGTATGAATATCATAACTACTATTATATTATTTCATGATTATATTATTTAATAGTTTCTAAAGTTTGCAAAATTCATTTTCACTTACCGTAAATATATTTCAATCTGTGCCTGCTCGTCAAGTTCATTTTACATGAGTATTCAGTACTCCATCAGCGATTAGAGATTCCTGTGAACAAAATAGTTTGTGATATTCCTTTAGCGATGTACTCCACCTAGTCACCAATAGATAACCGCCACTTGCGAGACATAATTTTCAGCTTCATTGCTTCCATATGGGTGAACTCTCTTATTAGTCTCTATACTCAAGGGTAATACCATAGACAAAATAAAGAAGACGTATTGAAGTATGGGCGATATAAGGCACAACGTTTCTGTGCAACTGACTCGCACATCAAGTCGCTTCGCTCGTGAGAACTACAAGACTTTCTACAAAAGGGAAATATAATAAAATAGTTCAAAATACTATACATTACATTTCACTTTACTATTTATCCTTCATTGTCGATAAATATTATGATATAGGTATTCTGGTATATCAACTTTTGAGTCATTAAAAACAAAATATACAAAATCAATCATACATTGGCTGGTGTGAATCTAGCTTCTGCTGGTCAAAGTGTCATGTCAATAATTATTCTACAAAATAGTGAGTCGGATTAAATATTATTCATTCATGAATTTATTTAGGATTTCAGTTCCATTTCTAATTGAGGATATAAAAGTAAGTAAACCTTTAAAATATCATCACCAGATAATACCTATAGTACGTCATAGTTGTATTGCAAAAAATTGTAATAGGTACTTAGTGAATATTTTTGGCCACTTCGCAATTTGTAGTAAGAAAAAAACATTTTTCAAATTTCCATCTGATATTAATCAAAAAGAAACAGTGGTACAACATTTTAGAATTTCCTTCTACATCGAAGGATCAAAGGTTGTGTAATGATCATTTAAATAATAATGCATTCACAGGTTCATCCTGCAAAATACTTATTAGATCTGTTTCACCTTTGCAATCCTTAGATCATACACTACTACCAAAAGTAGTTGAACATAATAATAATACCCAAGCTTATTTTTCTAACAATAATGATAGCTTCAAAAAACTCATTTACCTAACAAATTAGGAATCTGGTATTTTGAGTGAAATATATAGGTATATACATAAACTTTCGTGGTCAATAACATACTCCATTTATAAAAAGGGCCACAAGATGACTAGTAAACAGAAATAATTCTTTTTTCCGTGTAACTTGAGGTAATGCATTTCATTTATTTTGTCTAAAACCTGTGGTTTTCTATACCAATACTCTCTGTGGATTCCAGGACAAATTGGAATGGAAAGGAAATGAAATAGCAGATGAGCTAACTATGAGCTAACTAAGGGGGGGACTGGAATACCTTTTGGGGGCAGGTACCTTCTTGCTGAATAAGCTCCAATATATTATTGGGAAAAATATGTGGAGTCGAAGAGAAGATCTTGTAGGGCTTGAACAGTCGAAGATTCTTCTGGGTGACCACAATCTGTTGAGATCAAATGAATGCATGAATCAAAGTAGAACTGCGCTAATAGTTTTAACAGGCATCCTAACGGAACATTATGGCTGAATGGTCGCCTAAAAAAGCTCAAATAGTTGTGGAGGGAAAATGTAGATTTTGGGGCATGGGAGAAGAAATATTTATTTTCACTCGCAAGTGAATATTAGGTGTAGTTTTAATCATTTATGTAGTTCGTGTGACTTGTTTGCTGATAGTCTGGATGTTAACAAGAGAATAGCTCATTTTGATGATCGTAATATAGGTATCCTTTATTGTTGTTTTATTTTCAGCTTCTTCAATCATTCTATGTATACTCTTATTGGCCTAACTGTGAATTGAACTTGTATATTATCGTATGCTTTGTGAAGGGATTTATATCTGTTGTGCATTGGAGGCTACTATTATTATTATTATTTGAAAAACGTAGATAATTTCCTTCTAGAACACCAAAAACATTTTATCGATGAGTGAACATTGGGCTCTTCTCTCTGGAAAAATAACACGGAGCTTATATAAGATATTATATCATATCAGATATCATAGTCAAAATGACAGAAGTTACATTTGTTATGATACCCTGGTTCATTTACAAGAGTAAACAGTACATTCATACAAAACAGAACGTTCAAATTTCAATTCAAACTCATCAGAGCTATATTTTGAGATTTGAATATTTTCAAATAAAAAAAGTGAAGAGAAACTGCTATGTCGAATAGTGATTATCTCCTTCTGCAGTTCAACGCTTACTGTTTTTATTACAATGTTCTCTCAACACTCCGTAAAATGATACTCATTCTCCCGAAAACCAGCAAAAATTCTCGGAAAAAATATAAGTAACCTAAGTAAATATAGCTTTATTGCCTTGTACGAACATCATCTCGCTTTTAGCACCTTTTTTGTCCACAAAATTTCCCAGTCTGTGGGTTAGGATACGGCAGCTGGGAGTTGTGGAATCTTTCGAGATGATAAATATCACAGTCAATTCGAGTAGAGATCTATTGTAGTCATTAAGGAGAACATTTAATATGACATTTGCTGATAATTTTTTCATTTGGGATGAATGGACGTATATGAATCTTCGCTGAATGTCAATCACTTTTTTCGAAGTATATTGTCTTGACTTGTGCTGGCAATCATGATATTAATGGGCCAATTGCAATACATTATATGGCCAATAGCTGGTGTGGAAGAGATCGCCAATGGCGGACTATTCAAACTTATTTCCAGAAGGATCGAATTCACAAATATCTATCTTTTTGTATTCTTATTTTTTTTGATAGCATATGTTGTTAAAACCCCAAAACTTACATTTTGGTTATTTATCATTTCCCATTATGAATAATGAGCACAGTGGCAACAGTGTCGAGGCTCTACGTGGTGAAACTAGGCTCATGGGTCCGGCCTGGCGCCAAAAATAATCATTGTTAGCTAAGCGGCAGAGTAATGCACGCGTCTCATGATGTAAAACATAGAATGTTAATAAATGTACAGTCCATTATTCAGTGTAATAATTGCAACCGTAACATAGGATTCCAACACTTCTAGAAGCTAATATTCTTGAATTCCAGTAGTAGGCGGCTGTGGTATCTTTCGTTATCCATTACACTTACACTGTGGTCAGGAATATTTTCCATAAGATGTTTTTGAAACCAGTTTTAGGAAAGTTCTGCAGTTGTCATCAACAATCAAGTGACGGTTGAATTCAGATGATTGCTGGCGAAAGCTAAGACGATATTATTTGGGACAAGCTATTTTTTCAAATCATCAAAGAAGTTAAATCTTGATCGCTTCTTTTGAATATAAATATTCCTCCAATTCTTCCCTGTATTAGTAATTTGCGAAAAGAATACAGATTTAATTCAATTTGATTTAAAAGCTCCATTCAATCATCTTAACGTGGACAAAGTTATGATAAGTGAGATGATTTCTATGAATTTGTTAAAACTGCAGAGATATGGAAAAAGACAAACATGAATATCCAACATTTGTAAATTCACGCAGTCTCAAAAATAGGTATTATCCATGTACCCACTACTGAACTAAACTTCGATCTCAATAATTAAATTAAAACATAGACATTATCAAACAATTATTCCATTTTCACTAGCTTCAACAGCTTCCTTTTTTTTTCGTAGGAAGTGTGATACCGAGGCGCTCTTGCGCACTGAATTAAAGATAATTGGTGTGAGTAAATTTTAGCTGGTAAAAGCCAAAAATATGCTGGTGAAAGTATCCAACAAACCTGCAAAAGATATGCCCGAAAATTAATAATGAAATGTAATTTTTTTTATTGCAGTTTATCTTGTTTTTAGTCATGTATTACTCAAGGATATTATTTTCAATATTTTTTATCAGAATGATTAGGAAAATTGAAAACGGATAACCAATATTATCCAATTGATTTTAACAAACTTTATTGTATTGATAATGATTATGTATATGACTCAATAATTATTACTACCTACATTTGAAAGGTATGTATTGCAATATTCCTGGGATCTTTTCTTTAGCGGGTGTAATTTGGGCGCTAACCATACTTCTTCACCTGTCTGACCTAAAAGGGTAGATAATCCGACATGTAATTTCGGCGCTAAGAAGTGCAGGTAGGTCGAGTCATAAAATAACCCTTATCTTAATAATTTAACCACCAATATTTGGAAAAACCCAATAGTTTTCTATTTCTTATTTTCTGATATTTTTATACATAGTTACACTTTGATCAATCGGGTTTGGGCCTGGATTTTCTTGTTTTTTTTTAGTTTTCTATTCCTTATTTTCTGATATTTTTCCACATAGCGACACTTTAATCAACCGGGTTTGGGCCTGGGTTTTCTTGTTTTCTTTTCAGCTTTCTATTTATTATTTTCTGATATTTTCATACATAGTTACACTTTGATCAACCGGGTTTGGGCCTGGGTTTTCTTTTTTTTTTTGTTCTCTATTTCTGATATTTTTATACACAGTTACACTTTGATCAACCGGGTTTGGGCCTGGGTTATCTTGTTTTTTTTTAGTTTGGAGATAAAAGGGAGGGTTGATAGATTTCCAGTCGGTTAGGGCCCAAAATACACATAGGATTAAAATGACCCTTAGGTCTTGGCGCCTAGTGTACATGTTGTAAAAAGTGCATCAATCTTTTAGCGCTCAAATTACATCCGCACCTTTTCGTATATAAAGGGGAGGTTCATAAAGAAATATAACTTTGGATTTATTGATGTTATTTGATATATGGCTCTGTAGCAGAATAGCGTCAGACAAAAGAGCGCTGGGTTAAAACAGCGGCGGACAAAATAGCGGCTATTTTGACTTTGCTATTGACTGCTATTCCGCTATAGAGCCATAGTATGCATATCTTAGAAATATTTTGAATGTCCCTGAAAGATGCCACACATACCCATGGTGATACATAGGGACATATAGGGTACATGGTAGGTACTAGATGTGACTTACAAAAGACACAGCACAAGTTATTTAATAACATTCTAGGAATATACCTCAGACCATGCCGAACATTCTTGGGATATTAAAATGTTACTTGATCAAGCATGCAAGTTCACGAAAATCTTGCCTGCTGCCACAAGCATACATTGAAAATCAATTGTTTCAACTCTAATTACTTAGAGTCTTTCCGTGATAATTGTATAAAATTGATAAATAGATTCTCCAACATGAAGATGCCATACACTACTCCACCGGTTGAAATAACAAATTCGATCATCAGAAAATGCGATAAAGTTAAATACCCTATGGAGCATGTTCGGATTAAAATTTCAAAACATTCAACTTTCGTGAGTGCTGGATGCGTTATGTGTAAAATCGATGTTAGTTTGAACCGTACCCTTGAAATATTACGATGGCCAAGTAATAAAAAAATTGACTCGTCCGTAAGAACAGCGCTCTCAGTGGAGTATTCGCTGCTATAAATTTTCGCCGTTACTTCGTCATGGGCTTTTTATAACAGTTGCTGCACTTAAAGTCACTGCTGCGTAGCAGTAGCACAATATATCATCTCCAGCATTTTTCTGTTCACCTTTGTATTATATATTACATCATCCAGTGCTGCGAAAAATATTTCACTTCATTGGAAAAAAAAATAATCAGTGATAACTAATTTACAGATCGATCTAAATTCCAATTATTGCTTTAAAGCGTGAAATAGACTGAAAGTGTGCTTGACTGAGGTTGATTGAGTAATAGTGAGGAACGAAAGCAAATACTTCCAATTTTATGACTCGCGTTCGATTTAGACTTGCTTTGTGTTTATGGTTCTTAATGGTTATAAGCATAATTTCAAAATCGACAGTATTTTTCATCAATCTACTCTATTAGCGCTGAGATGATATTTTTCCTACCTGATTTATATTCAAGTTACTCTTGCTATTTTTTCATAACTAACTTTCATTGAATTTACTTATTAAAAATTCCCGAGATATAAGAGTTTTCAGTATCAAGATTAAAGGATGTTTGCTTTACTGGAAATATTACAAAATATAGCAGCAAGGAAACGTGTTTTGTTATTTAATATCGTCAAAGGAAATATTTTATACACACTTAAGTTCATTTTTGAGGTTTATTAAAAAAATACCGACATAAATCAGACGTTTTTCTGATGGTTTGTTTTGAATTGAAAAATCTAGATCGATACGTTACTTTTCATTGAATACACCTTTGGCACTAATAGACCATTGTAAAACACCGCTATTACGACTTGATTTGAATTGTTGAGTTTTGGATTCGTACAGGAAATCAGAAAATATCTAATAGACACCTAGTTCATTTTATCATGAATACTGGTTTCGGTTAAATCAGATGCAGAAGAATGTGAGGGTTATAATAAAATCGTTGGTCAAATAATCCCACCAACGATTTCCCGTGGGAGAACATATGATTGCCAGCCTGTGTATCACGAGATTCATAATAACCAATCCCACAATTGAGATGGAAGTTCTGCTGAGTGCTGGCAATGTGTAGTGGTGCACATTGCCATACCAAGCAAAGTTGGATTCTCGGCACTGACCAGGAAATCAATACAGATGAGACAATGGAGCAGCCTATTAACGCAACAACAAGGATGTATAGATAGATAGATAGATAGATAGATAGATAGATAGATGATTTAATGTGTATAAGAATTACATCTTCCCACAAGAAGTACGGCTATACAATATTAGGATTGAATCGGTGAATTATTTGTTAATTATGAAAGCACGCAATTCTAACATACTAAGAATACCATAAACTAGTTTCTTTTGTCTATTTAAATCATGCGAATCCAGAAGTAGCACCAAATCATTTAAATTCCTCAAATTCGAAAACAACTGCGTGTCCCGAACACCACTATTGGGCATTCAAGCAATATATGCGTAAGAGATTCAGCAATTTGTAGATTGCAGATTGTACAGATATCAACAGTTGACACAGAATACACAATACCACGTGAGGTTATCCTTAACGATTCTTCACTACACGTTCGCAATTGAGCAATTACACGGCAAATATAAATTGGAGCTAAAGTATTTAGATAGAATGTCCCGGCATCATATGTGGATAAATGTTCATGAAGATTGGGCCATCCTTTCAGCATTAAAAAGAGATTGTGTATAAGTGTCTACAATGTTGTTAAATAATTATGTAGAATTATTTTGTAAAAAAGATAGTTAATCTTGACAACGGTAGCTGGAACGCTACCGAAACGTCGGAATAAAAAATAAAAAACATTATTGTGGTTTGATTCCCAAAAGAATAGGAAAAAATAATAAGTAATACCACAAGGAGCTTACAGAAGATGAAAAAGATAGTCATACAGTCTCACCACCAGCAAGATTAGAATACTTTTTAAGTTGTATTAACAAGTTGTATTTGATATTACTTCTGCCTTAATTCATCAACCGCTAAAACATTGTTTGGACAGACGAGACTCGTCCATATTTTTCAACTGATTTACCCAAACTAATGCAGACTTGAAAATTAAACAGCTGAGTTTGTTCGAACCTGTTTCCAATCTAACAATGTAATTGGGTGTAGACCTTGGTAGATTCAACAGTTGTTTAAAAAAATATGTCTGTATACGTTCTAATAAGTCTGCATACCTTAAGCCCCACACCGCTAATCCATAAGAAAGTGAGGACAATATAATTGATTCATAAAGCTTTATTCTCGCAGATCAGGAATTAACTTTAGATTCGCCCATAATATTCATTACAGCACCTATTGCTTGTTTTGCTTTAATAATAGTTCGTTTCGTCATTTCCAAGTACGAAGAAGATGACGAAAATGTTACACCTAAATAATTTAAAGCTTTAACTATTTCAATTGGTTCGTTATTGAGAGAAAAGTTATAACGATAATTACTACTGTACCCTCCTTCACTAAAAATCATTATTTGTGTTTTTTGTAAGTTTACCGCAATCTTATTTTCCAACGAGAATTTTTCTAGAGTACTTAATTTCCTTGAAATATCTATTGGAGAATCACCTAACAGAACTAAATCATCCGCATATAACAAAAGGAATAAATCCCGATGACCATTCACATCTGCACCCCTATACCCTGCATTCTTAAAATATTCTTCAATATCGGCCATAAATGAACTGAATAATAAGGGAATTAGCGACTCAATCTGAGGTACACTCCTGAAATGTCAAAACTTTTACTAAATGAATTATTAACTTTAACAGAAATTTTAGTATTGTCATAGAGATTTTTTATTACTCTTATTATTTTAGAGCTAACACCCAAGTTATATAGTTTCAGCCACAAAAGATCGTGATTTATACTGTCATAAGCACGTCTAAAGTCTACATAAACGGCAAAAATCTTACGATTTGGTAATCTCAAATGAATCTGTAGAATTGAATTCAATATAAATATATTATCCATACAACTCCTATTTTTCCTAAAACCGTATTGACAGTCTGAAAGTATATTATTTATAGTTAGTTGTATAGAATTGCTGATACATGGTTTGCTTCAAGGCAGAGGTGAAAGTGGAGAGCAAATTTGTAGGGAGCTGACGACACTTGGTTTCATGAGGATAAATTCTAAGCTCGTACTCGGAGACCACTGCGATAAACAATAACCAACATCATTTTTTTTCATTCTATCGATTTTAAATATTAAAAAGAAATTTTGCGCAAAAGATTGATACGTTCTTTGCAAATTCGTTAATCCTAAGGAATACAGAAAGCACTAGTTTGGCGTTCCTTCATCTTTGTACAGATAAATAATTTCGAAAATGAATAACCCTGGAAGACTTCACTTCTGGAGTTCATAGAGATGGACTCACAGGTCCTTCCATTTAGGAGAAAATAGATTACAGAAAATGTTTCCTGGACAAACTGCGTGATAATGGGCTAAAAAACTTCATATTATGAACTTTATTATAAATAAATTATTTCATCCCAGCTTTCACACTCCAATCAGTCATGGGACACCCTGTATAAAGATAGTTGTAAGTGTTTGATGCATTTGAGAGCGTGGAAATTCCTAGGAAACTTACCAAATTTCAACAGAATAATTTCGCCTCGGAGATATTCGAATTAAAAAAAAAATGTTGAGAACCTAGAATGACGTTATTACAAAATCCTTTGTCCCATGTAGACTCTTGTTCACTGCGCGAAGTTCTGACCTTGTGTATTCCGGGAAGATAGAAGTGATAATGGGATGTGAATTTGGTCGTTTATCCATCGCATTTTGCGGCATCTTCAAAATTCTTCATTATAGTTTGAGCAAATAGAGCTCGAAATAGAATTCAGTGGATGTTAGCTTCGATATGTGATAGATAAAGTGTTCAAATTTGATGCTGGTATCGAAGAAGGAAAACCAATTTTCAAATTTGTTTTTGATCCTTACCACAAATTTTTTCAAGCTTTTGAATGAAGTAGGGAAAGGTTGTGAAATTCCTCGCTAAACGGGAGTTCAGGTGAACCATATTATACAGTGCAGTCGTAAATTTTGTGTCTCCTCTTATAATTTCCAGAAGTACTGAGATTTGATGATATAAAACAAAAACTGGATAAAATTTGAGGAAATTGGACTATCACTAGGAATAGTGGCAATCACCTGACTAATTATTGTGTTATAGAGTGCGTTAAAGTGGTTGGGGAGTCTGATATTCAATAAATGGACCAAATAATCAGCAACAACCAATAACTAGTTGTCTTTTGGTTGTATCGCAAGTAGGATAAGATATATAAGTTGAATATGGGGCTCTCTGTATTTGTCGAGTAGGGAGGGTGAGTGTAGGCTCACAGCACTTAGGCCTCATGTGACCCAATGAACATCCTCCTGAGAAGTTGTCCTCTTAGGTCATCGTCCATCCTGTCCTTCACAAGAAGGTGGACACAGGTCACTAGGAGACATCTCCTTTATATCGGCAGGTGTAGGCCAAGACTCACCGAACACACTCTCTTATTGACAATAACTCCGGACACTCGCATAAGACATGCCTGACAGTTTCATTCTCCTGTTCATAGCGGTGTGTCTACTATTCCCATAGTATGAAGGTGTTTCCTCAGTTGACAGTGGCCAGTCTGAAATCCTACTGTTAAACGTAGGGTTTTCCTGGTCATCGCCAAATATTTCTTCGGTGCCAGCTTCCTATTACCTTTCCAACCGGAGAAGGAAGTCCAATGAGTCAATACCTCGCCAGACTTGCTCCGATTCTCAGTCATCCTTTCATATCTAAACTGGTTTGGTGATAACAGCTTCGGTTGCAAGTGACTTCTGTTATAACTGAACTGTTCTGTAGTCTGACTTGCTCAACTGCCAAACATTATCACAAAAAGTGTTGTTCACTTCCTATTTCGCTTAGACTAATACATCACTCGGTCTTATCGTACAGGCCTACTTTGACCGAATAAATAACCTTCAGTGTCCAATTGGATTTTTAAATCTTAGCTCAAATTCCTTCCTGACTAATTTCTTCACTTTTGAATTCTTTTTTATGGGGGCCCTAGCTGCTTTAATACACCTTGCCAGACCATCTGATATAAGCGAATTCTAAATCCTGCTTCCAGTTTCTTAAATTAGGAGTGACATTTTTTGATCACTAGCTCCGCTTACAAAAAATTTCACACCAACTTTTTATTCACGTATATCCACGAATATTGAGCGCTCATTCCTTGGTAATTAATAATTAACGTTAGATTTTCCTGGAAACCAATGAGAACACTGTTTATTATTTTATTGTCTTCTTGTCAGAGAGTTTTGATAAACTTGCGAAACAGTGTCGCTAAATTAGTTAATTCAATTTTAAAAGTTTCAGATGCCTGGAGAAAATATGATTTATACAGATCGACTTTGAGTCTTCTTCCACTCAAAAAGTGTAGTTAGGTGTATACCTGTGTGAGGTGAGTCTAATGGCTTGTTGGAAACTTTTATACTCTCCCAAAGTGTAACTTGGGAAATGCGGAAAAGTTTTCATAACTCCGTAATGTCCTAAAGTCGAATTATGCGTAATAGGAAAAAATTAAAACCTATTTATAAGACTCCATGAACGTTACATGACAAGCTGTTTTTCTTGGAAAGTCAACTCAGGATAACAATTTAATTTTTTGCTTACTACTGTACTGTACCCCAAAAAATTATGTTTCCGAATATACAAAGTTTTTCCAAGCTAAACTCATTGAAACTGGAATACTGTATTCATATTCCTGATCCACTGCTTTTCATAAATCAAATGAACCTCTTATTTTCAATCCATTCGAGATTGTTTTTCCAAAAATGCATCATTCAACTTTTATAACGTAATTTGTATCCAGATTGTATTTGGCAACAGTGTATCGTGTTGTATATTCTTGAATATATAGAAAACTTCACATCACGTGACCTTCCGCAACTTGGCTAAAGCCCAGTTGAATGATGTATGGCAGAATCGTCTCAAAATAACTGAAACGAAAATGAGTTGGGGTATATAAAGGGTGTTGCTATCGTATTCTTAACGCCCAACTCAAATCAACCATTATTTAGTGCCTAATTATTTTGTTTGGTTTAGAGAAGCATCAACAGAGGGCTTCTCTTTTGCATACGCTTTCACGTCACCTGAGGTAACCGACCGAAAAATTGACTGGTCAAGAGTCTTGGTTACTAGTTTGAAGCGAAAGATCTCTCTCTCAATTTGTGCGTGGGATAGATGATAGCGAATGGCTACTCTACCAGATCAGCCCTTTCTCAAAACCAGACTACAACTCCCAAAGATAAACTTCAGAACTAACTCGAAGTACTAGGCTACACCTAATCCAAAAAAAATATTTTTTCCAATAACTACTAAACCACTAATGTAAGAATGTGTGAAAAAACTTATTCGTGAAACAGCAATGCATCTGAAACATTGGGAGAAGACTGTTGATAATATTTGCCTTGATAAAAACAATTAAATCTTCAACCCATTTTCCAGCATGCATTTTAGTTTTGGAAGTGTCACTTTCCTGCACTAGTGCGGGAAAGTACAATTATGCAAATTTTGACCTTATTAGATAGTTTTTCACTTCGGAAGTTATAACTATTGTTACAACAGGTAGATAAATATTCACGAAAGATATCAAATAATATTCTTCCATCTACAAATAACTTGCAACCGTTGCCTTCTCATGTACTCACCAGTTAACACCAAATAACTCCATTTTTAGTAAATTAAGTTAAGTAAGTCGAGTGGATTTTTCAAAAATGGGTTGGTATACTTTCCTGTACATACGGTCGTAGAGAAAATAATGTTCCTAACTCATGCGTGTCTTTCCCGCCCTTGACCGCTTGCCCGAACTCCGCTCCGCGTCGTTCGGTCAACTGCAGTCGCGTGCGGGGATGTATCACTTTCCGCACTTGTTAGGAAAATAACTATTGATATGTAAAGGTGATGCATTTTTCACGTAAAAACCATTGAGGAATATAAAATAAATAAAAAATTGCTTCAAATGCCTGTGGATTGAAAAATGGGAAGGGAAAGGTGACATATTTTTCCAAATGTACACCAATGGATAAAGAATTGGAAAATGTTTTTTTTAAATATGTCCTTTTACATTTGAAAACAGCCTGACAAATGTCAAATCAAATTATTCTTTGTTTCAATGTTAGCAAATGAACCTTGACTACTCGTACTTCAAGAAGTAGGTAAGCTGGACCCCTCAATACTTATATATCATTTTGTCATTTTCACGGAACATGCAGCTTTGTAAGTGTCATTCGAAAACACCCTGTATATTCATATTTCTCAAGAGCATGCGACCTATAACTTCGATAGTTATCAAGTTTAAAGCGGCAAAACAGTGGATTGACAGGAGCAAAAGAATGACACTTCTCTGTATTGCCACTTTGTCAATTGAAAAACGGTTTTCATAATGGATGAGCTATACGGAGACGTATTTCATTGACCTCCATTATGTTCTTTATGGTACTTTATGGTACTGCGAAGAGAAAATTAATGAGGGATCACTAATGCATTACTGAACTGAATTAATGACACAGTTATAGCAAATAACGATAATCATTTTCAATAAATTGAGCTTCAACTATGTACCTACAACCATTTATATTACCCCACATTTCATACAACAAACTAAAACAACCCAATGAAATAAATTTGAGTTATTTTGGAGTATCACACAAATAGCGATGAGACACGGAATCAATTCCATGTGGTAAATAATTTTAGCTTGAGTTCATAGGCGTATAGCAAGGGATAATTAAATTTGAGTTTAAATACAAATAGACATTTGGTGTTCGATCCATTTTTAATTTTGGAATGTCTTTCAAGTCAAGTTCAAAGTGTATTTTTGACTACAATTCCCCAAATGTGATTTCTGACATGTGCATTCAACCAACATTTACAATTTCACAGCAGCGGAATGAAGATTGAATTCAGAATGACCATTTCGTTTCTGTAAATGTAAGAGAAAGGGGGAGGAAATATAATCACATTCTCCCTTCCCCTTTAAAGATATCCAATACTTTGTGATGAACAATAATATATTTAAGAAGG
>CAJUYI010000538.1:91039-105113 GCA_910591695.1 Galerucella pusilla | reverse complement strand
ACTAAATTATATAATTATTGTGTTTAATATAAACTTAAACCCACCCGAAAGCACGTGCATGAGTGCAAAACATCACAGGTAGAATCCTACCGCTTATTGTTCGAGCCTCGGGTTAAGCTTTGTATTCGACGCCCTTATTAGATCTATAGGAATGGAAAGTTTAATAAATGCAAAAGGGTCTATACTTTCAATGTAAATACTATTTAAAACTTGGCAATTTAGGTGGACCACTTTGTATACGTGTTTGACGGATTTTAATGATTTATTACTATCAACCAATTTCAAATCGAGTATAGTTCAATGAGTTAGCCTTGGTATTCCTACACCATTTTGGAACTGATTACACAAGAGCTCAGTGCTTTAATGGCTGCTTGACTATCCGACATTAAAATAATCATTATACTTTTTCATTTTACCATCTTGGGGCATGACTCATGCTTTCTGATTTCTAAGAAGCAAGAAGATGCCTCTTTTTTTAATGATTTCCCTCTCTGCTAAGTCTGTATCTTGTTCTTTCTGCCACACTTTCCACCAATAGAAGTCGCACATACAGGATGAGTGCTGAAAAATGACAATATTTTATAAAAGTGCATAAGATAATGCTTGTTTTGTATCTAAATAATAGTAATTGATTGAATTTTGTAACAATATTAATTTTTTTGTTGTAGATACAACGAGTGCAAAGATAAAATTCTCCCCTATCTTAAAAAATTAGGTTTTATATTAAACAAAGATTTATTTTTCTTACCGTGTTCGGGTCAAACGGGCCAAGGTTTAAAAGATCGAGTAGATGAAGCCATCTGTTCTTGGTACAGAGGGGAAGCATTTATACCGTTCATAGATAGTTTACCGTCACTTAGTAGAAAAGCGGACGGACCCTTTATAATGCCCATCGTCGATAAATATAAAGACATGGGTACCGTATTAATGGGTAAAGTAGAATCTGGAGAATGTAAAAAAGGTCAGACGATGCTAATAATGCCGAATAGGACTCCCGTTACCGTCGATATGTTACTTTCCGACGACGATGAAGTTAATAGAGTAGTTCCTGGTGAAAATGTCAAAGTTAAAGTTAAAGGCATAGAAGAAGAAGACGTTAGTCCGGGATTCGTTCTTTGCGATTCCATGAATCCAATTCATACTGGGCGGATCTTCGATGCTCAATTGGTTATTTTAGAACATAGATCCATCATTTGCGCTGGGTATAGTGCTGTTATGCATATCCACTGCGCCGCCGAAGAGGTCACCGTTAAAGTAAGTTGAACATTTTAACAAATTAATAACAATCAAGCGAAAAATGTCGGCATATATTTCCTTTATTCTTTAAACCGAGTGCATTTTATTGAGGATAGATAGACAAGTCCTCTATCCAGGACACCAATTCTTGACCAGTCACTATACTCAAGGTTCTTAGCCTAAATTTTTATCTCTCTCCTTCTGGCCCCACTGTTCGGAGCTCAATAAGTGTAAATCACTTGTAAATGAGTCCTAGAAGATCTTGGAGCGAATTTCAGTAACATTAAACATTGAGTGCAAAAGTATATCAATAACAACAAAATCTTGTTTGAGAGAAAAGTGTTAACAATAAACATATTTTTAGGCCTTAATATGTTTGGTAGATAAAAAAACTGGTGATAAAAGTAAAACTCGTCCAAGGTTCGTAAAACAAGATCAAGTAGCAATAATGAGAATTGAATGTGCAGGAGTTATTTGCTTAGAACCGTTCAAGTTTATGCCACAGATGGGAAGGTTTACACTACGAGATGAAAGTAAGTTAAATTTTAAATTAATACTAGCGGAATATTTTAATAAAATAATCACAACTATTATAAATTGCTGTTTACATCTCGGAAATTGATAGCACTGGTGTTGACATTTTAAAATTGAAGTTTCTATTGTGAAGTTTAACATGTATAGCGTAAATAAATACAAAATGATATGATGTGCAGTGTTGTATCAAAGATTACAGAATAAAAATATAAGATATTTCACTCGTTCGAATTTATCGCGTAAAGCACCGATGCCGCTGGTGACTGTCTGGTGACTTGGATGGTACAGTACGTCGCTACATCCTTACTTGCATTTAATTTGGCATATTATACGGGACGTCGCCCGTCCAGCGATGTTATTTTAGAACGGTGTTTATTGGTTGTTCGTGTTTTATATTTATGTTGTATATATTTTTTAAATTAATTAATTAATTGTTGAAATGAGCAAAAAGTCATATTAATATTTTTCTCTTCAATATCAAAGCTTAAACACTAAATATTTTGTAATATTTGCTAATACAAAATTACGGATTTATTTTTATAATAAGGATATTATATAAACAAGCATATTAAGCAAGAAAACAGAAAAATTCAATTCTATAGCTAACCAAAGTGGAATTGGTCAGTTCCTTTTGAACGAATTTACTAAATTTTCGTTTTATCATCCATGTAATGAATTTCCTTTCAAATATTATGCAAGTCTCTATACCAGAGTCCGTATATATTTTACTCTCAAATGTATATTGAAAGATTTGAAAGCCAATAGATTAAATTTAACACATAAACCAAACTCCAAACTTAGTATTTTACAACATTTATAAAAAATTTTAATAAAGGTATCCTGCAGCTGCTTCTCTTTTTACTGTCTTAACCTTGTCAATCCAAAAAATACGCGTTATTTAAAGATAAAAATTTAAGATTTGGTGGCCCTATTATTCTGGTGGCTAATGAGTATATTTAATTGAATTTGTGATAAATATCTGCTATCAAAATTACTAAGATGCTGGATAAAAACTGTGAATTGATTCATTTTAAAAATTTTTTACTTATCTTTTCAAATTCATATCCCGAACATTTTTCGAAATAATTAACATTTAAAAATAAACCTTTGTGATGAAGAATCCTATTAATTTAAATATATATTCCTCTAAATAGTTTAAAATAAAATAAGCTTTTTCAACGACCTCGATAAATGTTTTTTTTATAACCGTAACTTCAATCATAAACAAGCATATTTTGTACAGAATTTCATTTTTGCATCGGCTGCTACCATGGAGCTACTATTAAGAGGAGATGACACAGTCTACTATCTTAAAATAGGAAAGTGGTATCACATGAGTGACATTGTGATGTTAGCAATATGGCGTCGTCGGCAGAGACGGACTATTTAAATTTTCAATCAATGAAAATATATTCACTAGTGAAATTCTTTTTCACCTAGGTATAGCGTAGCGGCTTTTTGAATTTTTGATTAGAGGTGGTTTTCTTCGTTAAAATGCACATTATCGTCCTTTTGACAAAATGAAATTGATAATATAGAAGCACTGTAGGTATTTTGTTGGATGCCAAGAACCTCTTTTCACAAATTTCAACCACATATCTCTTATTGATGGAGTTCTAAGAAATCTACAAACATTAAATATGATATGAAGTTAAATAAAACTCATTGAAGCACAAAGAAATATATTCCAGTACAGTCCTTTCGATTGTTTACTAACCTACGATATGTTGTTCCTGATGATTTTTTCGTATTTACACTGTCTCTACTTGTACAACTTCGTGAAGCACAAGAAACCATTATTGTTCAATTATTAAAATAGAAAAAAACGACACTAACAAAAAGAAAATCCAAAAATACCCAATTCACATCCTCAAAACAATACTAATGTCAAGTTGACAGAGAAGTGGTAGTAAAATGGCGAAACCGATACCACTTTCATGACAGGCGTAGCGACTCCTCTTAATACTAGCTCCATGGCTGCTACTCAAGTTGCTAAGCAACAAATGCGAAATGGAATATTTTATGTTAGGTTCACTCTAAAATCACAAAGACTACGGCTTGTCAAATTATGACGTCCAGCGACAAATTGATGAAATGTCAGCAGATCGTTTCTGGCAAAGTTTTAGTAGGTAACGAGTAATTTCATTGTTGTTTTCTATAATAGTATATTATGCAATGAGCACAAAATGGCCATTTTGTTGCGAATTGCATACTATACTTTTTCTATGACAACATATCTTTCACGTTTAATACAGGCATACATTGCAAAAACTTTGAAAGAAATAAACTGACAATATTACTCCGAATTCGTCGCTAATGGGCTTTCTGTCAGAATTAAAAATCTATTTCTATTAGAAATAGCAATACAGAAAATATTTACATATTTCTTCAATTTATATTTTAATTTTGACAGAAAGTCCATTAGTGGCGAATTCGGAGTAAAGAAATATTGTCAGTTTATTTCTCTCAAAGTTTTTGCAATGTATGCATGTATTAAACGTGAACGATAATGTCATAGAAAAAGTATAGTATGCAATTCGCAACAAAATGGGCATCATTTTGTGCTCATTGCATAATATACTATTTCGAACTTCTCTGGTATCTACCGGTCTCGTTATTGACAACAAAAGCGAGTCGTAAACATAGTTTATGAGAGCGGCGTCGTTTGGGACAGCAACTTGAATCAAACCGCCCTGGAGTGAAACATCTTATATTTTGTAATCTTTGGTTGTATTGTTCATTCAAATTGAAATAGTTTTTGCAAATAGAAAATTATATTGGCGCTAAAATGGATCCTTGAGGAACTCCAGAGGAAGTAACGATACATTTTTTTGTTTTTAGATAGGACAATTGCCATTGGAAAGGTCCTGAAACTTGTGGAATAAGGCGACTTGTGTTGCTGACATGAGACTGTTGTAGACCTAAAAAATTGATATTTCATCCATTGAAACACGAACTGAAAACGATTAATGAACATTTTTTAAAAACTGTATACATCAACAAAAAAAATACCAACATTATTCAGTGAACGCCACACAAAAAAAAAGTTCTGTCGAGCAAAAAAAAACAAGCGTTGTTGAGGATTTCTTTGTTTTTTCTTTCTTCATTTTTTTTTATTGCATTTTATAAACTGTTTACTATTTGAGGTGCTGCTTGATTGACGTCGACAACAAGTTGTAACTAATATTGAAATTTCTAATTAATATATTTATCTTGGTATTTTGGTTTTTATTATAATTTTTATTGTGTATATAATATATTGAGTATATTTTGTTTTTCATCTGAATTTACGGGGGGAAAATTGAACATTTTCGTTAATAAATTGACAATTTCAGCCTTAAATATCTATAAATCCGTTTTATAAATTTTTCTTGTTCGTCCCCTAATAAATTTTTGCAAATTTCTGTAGCAACATAATTTATGTACCATTAAAACGTAGCTTTCGATCAAAATTATCGTTAATATCGGCTTGTGAAGAGCGAAAATATTCATAGTGGAGAGATTGTTTGCTAAACTTGTTTTTAGAGAGTCAATGAGTGATCCATCTGGACTTACCCCGTTTTATCTTCTAACGGTGCGTTAAGCAGTTCAAATCTGGTGATTTGCGTGAATATCAAAAATTTTATTACCTCGACTAATTTTAGTCGAAAAATATAGTAGGAAGATATTTTGTTTTGAAATATTAAATAGGGAAATCGTCACGCCGGGACCCCTATTTGTAAAATATACCCTAGGGCGGTTAAGGACGTTACGTTGAAAACTGTTTGTAGTGTATGCAAAGTATAACGACTGGCTGGCCCAGATTTCCTAACCACTGGATGCCGATGGCCCTTTCTGAAGAATATGCAGTGGGATGATATGGGAGATATGGGAGTAGATCGCTTGAGATTGCACTCCAAAGTGTCCTAATGTCTCATTTTATACGTTAATGATAACAGGACTTATAGTCGAATGAGATGATAGTAGGGAGATATTTTCTCTTAAACTTGTTTTTAAAGATTGAATGGATGAAAAGTTTGACATAAATAGGAATGAAATAATCAAAATGAGGAGAAAATTGTAGACTTTCCAACTGCGTATCTGTATATAAATGTATTTTTTTTGTTTATTGGTTGTTGGATCTTCTACATTTATTTAGGAAATTCTTATTTATAGTTGGCTATATATTTATTAAGTGCAATTAATGATCGTTAATCAGTTTTGCATATCGGGTGTATACAGTGATTCAAAAAATTATTTTTGCGACATATCGAAAAGTTTTCTTACAATTGAATAAATTTCACGGTGCGATTGAATTCAAAGTGTTATGTTTGAGGAAGAGACGTCTTATGAGATTATTAAAAAATACCAAAATTCATGGTTTTTATCAATAAAATTCATTCCTGAAGGTAATAAAATAGTAATTTACAATATCGAAAAGTTCTCTTTTAAAACTGACCTTTTCCAGACATTGTGGTGTTCTAATTCCTTACATTCTACTTACAAATGGAATTATGCACCCTTTATATTATTTAATTATTGAGTGACATTTTACCAAATCGAAACAAAAAATTACTAATACTCCCTAAATTTGGTATTTTGGGAACGATAAGTTTATTCGTGAATTTATTGACACATTGTATAGTTAATTTTTTTGTTTGCGTCTTTTTATTGTTGATACCATGAAAATAACAAGAAAAATTTATAACGGCTCTTTTAAGATTATACAGGAAGAGGCCTCTAACTAAAAAAACTCTTTAATATCGTTCAAGGTTATAACGTACCATGTGGCTCAAATTAAAAAATAATTGTGAATAATTTTTCCTATAACAATTGTCATTGTTTAGTTAAGCGTGTCATCAATAGATGTCAAGATAATAGTACTATACTTTTATAAAACCTTGAAAAATTTGAAAATTACTTTTCAAAAAGTTTGGTTTGTAATTAAAAGGAACAGATGTTTTCTATCTGGCATTGAACAAATCCTAAAAATAAAAATTTTGCATTTGAAAAACTTTAATTTGATCCACACGGTATGATGGATTTCATAATGTTAGTGTTTTATTGAATTTTCGTTGATTTGTTTTACTAAGGGTGCTTGAAGACGTACATTCTTAGATGAGATATGGATATTTGTTGTTAAAATTAAAATTTAAGTCGGTACCAATAAACCGAAATTTCTTTCCTCCAATTCATATTACAAAATCTTGACATTCTCAAATATCAAAGAGGAAAAATATTCTTGATTTTCAGTTCATTCTCATCTAAAAATGTCGAAACGTATATATAGTGTGTGGAAATAACATAAAACTTTTAAAATGCCTTTTAAGCGAATATTAAAAAAAAGAATACAAGTTGCTTTCTTGACGATTATCTGTGTAAATATTGAAGAGTTTATAAGTTACACCGTTGTAACGAAAACCTAAAAAAGAAATTATATAGTTAGCCTTTTTTCTTTTTTGTTCAAGTTTCTTTTTTAGTCTTTTTATTACTATAAGTGAGCAAAGAAATGTTGCTATCAATTTTATATATTCAATAAAATGTGAAATTGTATGTTATTTGTTTGATTCTACTCACTTATAAACTGCTGATAAAACAAGGAACATGAAAGGTGTTGATACATCCATTTTTGAAGAAAATCGAGAAGACCGGACCGGGAAAACATATTAGGGCTAAGACAATCAAAGATATTTCTTGGAAGACTACTAAGAATTTTGACAGCCGTTCTAATAGGACACTCGTCTGCAAAAATTCGCCACAAAATAGTATCTGTCATATAGGTAACTTTAACATTAACAACGAAAAACGAGTGGATCCGGGACAACTGTGAATAACAAATCGCCAGCAACGTGTAAAACACGGTAAGCCACGAACAACGGTAACAACATCAACTTGAGTTATCATGGAGGTCGTCTACCAAGTCTAAAAAGAGGGTACGGCGGCCAAGCGACGCCTGCGTGAAACTCGTTGTTTGAGGTTTGTTGCAAAAATGAAATATGTCAGATAATGTAAAGTTTATACGATTGGTGTAGAGGTATTGTAAGTTGTGTTTGATATCGTTTATTCCAGAATAGGCTCGTTTACTAAAATTTTTTAATCATTTTTAACTGTCGTAAAACAAAGTACTAAGGATAAAAATATGATTCTGAAAATTCCATGTCAACAGAATATGTCGTTCTCCTGTTACAACCAATTAAACAAGCATACCGTAGCGGGGCGAAGACTATGACTGTGACGTCACCGCATATGAAAGTTAATGTGCACTAACATTACGCTTCTGACTGTAAGGTGCCTCGCGTAGAATTTATTTATTTTGAATTACTCACAAAATTTTTGTGTTGATAAAATAAAATGTGTGGACCTAATAAAAAAAACAGACTCACTAAATCTTCCAGAAATGGACTTGCTAATGATTATGAAGTTTTATGAAATCAAACAATTTTATTTTGTTAAATCTACATTATATTTAACCTTAAGTTTTGACGAGCTTCGCTAACACAGTAACTTTTTCAAAGGTTAAATATAATGTAGATTTAACAAAATAAAATTGTTTGATTTCATAATTTACTATGGATCTACATCAAGTAAAAGCCCCATCTATTCAATTATGAAGTTTATTAAATTATAATTTTATACTATGTGACACATCGTTTTTGGCTGTTTTATGGCCAGAATGATTAAAAATGACAATATTCTCATAAATACATGCTCTCTCAAATGATATACAGGGTGATTCCAGATGCTTTATTTTATTCCTGGTCTGGTGGACAAAGTTACGGAGATAACGCTACAGGTTACTCAGTAAAAAATTGCAATTTTTTTAACTGCAGACTGCCCAATTAAAGGAGCTTCTCCAAATGCTATTTATGATGAATGTGTAGTGGAAATTAAATCACCAATGTTGAAAAGAACAAGAAAAACTTATTTTGATGAAGCAGCTAATATTAGTTCCAAATGTTGACATCAGATTCAAATGCACATGCACATCACTGGTAAAAAAAGCGATATTTGTTAGAGCTGATCTGGACTTTGAATCAAATAGAATAATTTCTTTTAAAACATGTAATATACGCCAGTTTTGTTGATGATCTACTGAAAAAGATTACCTGTTTTTTTGGAAAAAGCAGTATTTAATAAAATTCAATTTGTGAGGAACTGACCCATTATTTTATTAAATAACTTTGAACATTAATAACACCACAAGCTATAAGAACAATATTATGTACTTTTTTAATAAATTTAGATTAATACAAGCGTGTGGTTTTCAATAACCCTCTCAATATGGATTCACAACGTATTTTATAAGGTGATTTATAACGATTCTGATTGAAAAAAAAATGAAATGCTAAAAATACACAAACAAAGTATGTTGACTTATCAGTGAATGCTTTGAGTCTTTTTATGCTTTTCTGCCATTCCATTTTTTTGCATCCTTATTAATAGAAATAAATGTTTTGTTAGATGTTTTAATTATAGTACTTTTACATTCTGGAACCGCACAATATAGAACTCTGGTTCTGGTCCATTGTGTCGAATAGTTTAAATTATTTCTAAATGTTCTTATTTCACAAATATAACGCTGTTTAGAGTTTGGTAAAACGTATAATAAAAAATTAATTAATTAATCAAGCAAAGTACTGTTACTATGATAGCTAAATAGTCATCTAACGGAAAACCGATCGGTGCGGTATCCGATCTCTGAACGAGAGATTTCATATGCGATGACGTCACGCCTGAAATTCGGAGAGGAGCGCTGTTTAATGTTTATAATTTTTTTTAGGCGACTTAAGAGTCTCGCTGACGTCTAATTTTTTGCACAGAGCCTCAAAATTATGTGCTCTTCCTAATGGTGAAATAAAAAAATATGTAAATGAGCCCATTCCAATTGATATTATAATTAATACATTCGTTTCGAGTATGGGGTTGTTAGTTGGTTTTATTGTGATGTACCTCCAGTAAAAGGAAAATAAACAAAAACAAGTCTAAATATTTATTTGTTAAATTTTTTGATATATAAATAGTCTCTTAAAATTAAATATATATATATATATATAAAGGTGCTTAACAAACAATGGTTATCGTGCAAATTGGGCAAGACCGTCGAAATCCTCTGCAAATACAATTTATATGTATACAGGATGAGCTTTTAGTGTGTAGATAACGAAAAATGACCACAACTTTTTACATTCCCTGTATGCTTGTCTTACCGCGTGATTACCCTTTAGAACTCTGCATATTTACGAAGTAGGAATTTGTTGTTTTTAAAATACCAGAGTAGTCGACTAAAATCTCATCCGGTGTATAAAAAATGTTACAACTAATTTTCAAACGCTGTTTGTTAGAGCAACAATATAACAAGCAACATCCCTCTATGAATAAAAAATGTAAGTAAATAAATAAGCGCGTGTAAGTAAATGCTGTAAGAATCCTAGTTATTAAATTTTCTATCTATTTTAAAATGTTTAATTGAAACCGATAGGAAATTGAATAATTTCGGTGGCGAAAACATGACTTATAGAACTATAAAAACAGCTGGGCAGATGAAGGTAAAAAATTGTAAGAAATATCACTTTTTTTTTTAAATAAAAGAGATTGTATCTCTTGAAATGCTTCTGACAAATCACAGAGCAAGTTTACGTACTAACAAGCATCACACTTCAGCTCAATGCGCCAAATTTAAACGAATTGAACAATATTTATGAAGATATATATTTTAGATTATAAATTTCCAGTTTTATATTGTTCTTTATTGAGTGACCACATATGTATTGTAACGAAATTACTTTCAGTAGATTTGGTCTCGTTCAATATGGTGCACCTTGTATACATGTATTTATGTAGCAGAGCTGCCAAACATACTTTGGAAAAAAAGTAGCTAGGTAATTTACTTTGGGTATTTATATATATATAATCAGCTCAGAAGGCCCATGGCTTTGTTGACTTCCTTTCTCCATTCTTTCCTGTCCTCTGCTTTTCTTTTCCAGTTGGTTATTTTTAGTGTTCTAAGGTCTTTTAACACCTCTTCCATCCATCTTGCTTTGGGTCGTCCTCTTTCCTCCTATCCCGCTTTCTACTATTTTTTGGGGTACCCTTTCATTTTTCATTCTCTGTATGTGGCCAATCCATCTCACTTTGGGTATTTAGTTACTCTTAAAAAAAGAACTTGAATACTTATCATGGGTAACTTTTTAGATACTAAATAAGATACTTTTATAGTTATCTTGCAGTCTAACAAGTTGAGGCTTTCCTCAGAATTTTCGTTTCACTCAATTCCTTTCTATCGGTGGTGTCTCGTTGATAAGAATTGTGATTAAAGGTCTTACTTATCAGATTTCACATTTTTTTTACTCTTCAGGCGATCATATAGCAAAAGCAAATAATTTGTTTGCTAAAAACGAATAGTTTAAATCGTATACATATTGACACAAACTACAAATGCAATTCGCAACTCTAACAGAGCGTGGAGTTACTTTTTTCTGGTAGCTCTGCTATATAGGTACAGTAACTTTAAACCACTAAAATATTCATCTTCATATAAACATGCGGAGATTTTATTGGAAACTTTTTGATTTCTACTATCTACATTTGTACAAACATATAAAACACAAAACAAATATTTGAAATTTTAGATTTCTTCATCTTTGAAACGTCGGTAAACGGACTGTACATAAGTGAATACACATTTCCAATCAGGCTTTCGAGTGGCCATCATATCGTCAACGTCAAGGAGAGGAAAAATATCTGCCTTTTCACTGAAACAATAAAAAATGCTTTTACACAAATGAGGCATAAATACAGGTTTTTACAAGTAACCTTACTGTAGATTCCAGGACACCCTGGAATAGAAGGAAATTAAATAGTAAATGAGTTAGCAAAGAGAGGGACTGAAACTCTCCCCTTTTGGGTGTTTCTGCTCTAAATGTAATATTGGAAGAAGTAGGCAACCATTGGAAAAATCTAGTAAGGATTAGACAATTAAAGATATTCCTGGGAGACTACAATCAGTTGAGAGTTTCGACAGGTGTCACTGATGTCGCCTTAATGGGCACCTTAAAAATCTCTAAATAGTGGGGAAAGAATAATGTAGCTTCTTTAGAATGGAAGAAGAAACCTCCTTTTGCGAATTTCATAGTAATTCAGAATTCTAGGGCTCAATAGATCTTTTAGGTCGCAGTAAGTATCACTCCAATATACATAGTGTTCGTAAAAACCTCAGATAAAAATAAATTGACATTAGACAGTCACTAATAGCCTAAGCTGTCAATTAAGTTAGCAAAGAAACGACAGACAACAGGATATTGGAAAATAAAGATGGTATTGGTTGATTAAAAAAAAACAAGGCCTGGAACTTATAACTCTAGACCTAATAACTTAACACAAAATACATAGTGAAATTCATGGAGAATGAACAGAAATTAGATGAGGAGTTGGACTTTTCTCTTTATTGCATAATTGCGTATTGAAATCAATGGCGAAGTCATTATGTTGAATGTTGATCATACTTGGACACCGTCCGAGACAGACACACACATAGTGTTGATCAACTCATAAAGCTGGGTTGATTTGTAGTGTTCAGAAGGAACACGACCAGCAATGTTGTTTTTTTTTAAATGTAGACTTACCTGGCAACTCTGAAGGCGAGTTCAAAATTATGTCTTCGTTCTTTTGGCGTTAACGCGTGATAGTCGAAAGCATCTGGCAGGAAATGATGTATGAGGGCACAAAATGCGAGTCCGTCCGCCCAGCTGGTGGAGAAGTTGTCTAGTTGAACGTTCTAGAAAATTAATCAAAATCAATAAATATCATGTTACTTTTTAGTTTTTTTTTTTGTGTTCAGTGGCTCTGAATTAAGCAACAAACACACAGAAGGATAAAAATAAAAGAACACAAAACGAGTTAAATACAAACAAAACTTGAAATACTAAAAACCTCCATATGTAATGAGAGTCAAACATTTGGGTTAGTTAAAAATAAAAGCAGCGTAGTTAGACATTTGGGTTATACTATAACACAAAAGTTAAATTCCTAGATCAATAATTAACCATGTATCAACAATTATTGTAGGTTTTTTGTGGTAAAATTGGAACACAAGCAAGAAGGTGGATATACTATTAAAATAACAGCTTCTAGGTATCCAATAAGTTTTTTTTTTAAATTAAATATAGGAAAGTGGAATCTTTCTGAACTCTTACAGTTTGGTACAGTCTGAGATAGTTTTGATTGATAGTCTCCATCTCCATAGAGACTATTTTCGCTCGTAGAACTACACAAAAATACGTTCCCCAACTAAGCATTAAAATAAGCAGAACTACTACCCAGATCGTGAGTGAGTTCGCGTTTTGACGATTTTATGCAAGTTCTTTCATTTGATCTGTAACTTTGACACGAAATACAAAGCAATCTCTATTCTTGCAACGGTCAACTCCCAAGAACATGAAAAGTTGAACGGCAACGAACTTTTGCGTTTTGAACGAGCAGTCATGTTCGCGCCGATCTGTAAGATTGTACGGCTTTCTGCAACATCCTCGTTCTGCAATCCCCCCTAACTATGATAGTCGAATAGCTTCTTTTATCAGGTGGACATACACCAGTTTCAATAACTATTATTTCTTCCTCCAGAGCTGCTTTCCAGCTGACCAAATGTTTGTGCTTGTTTGTACTCGAGCACAGCGGTGGAGCTGGAACTACAATACATATCCAATTGCGGCGCCATAATTCAAATAAACCTCAACGTTTTTGCGCTTCATGCACAAAAAATCCAGAAAAAGGAGAAGGTAATATGTGTTTTAAACGCAATTACAGATGGAACGCACGCTGGACGCGTCGAGCATTCTGGCGCGCGCGGGCTCGCTGCGTGCTCAAAATGGTTAGATGAAAAGCGGCTCTGAATAAACGTATGTAATGCAATTTTATCATCAGTCTTAAGCTTTACCATATTTTAAAAAAATCGTAAACTTCAATTTACCCGTTTTGAATAAGCTAATTTCTATTGTTTATAAATCTTGCGTATAAAAAAATCAACCTACTTATTAATAAATAAAATTAAAATAGACAAAAAGCAGCTCTAGCTCTAAACACCATTTTTTTAAGCAGCTTTGTGGCCAAAAGAGTCTCATACCTCATACTCCTTAGTCTTCATCTTACACCAAAATAATAGACGTTCTTTGATGGTAGCCGCCGATAGGCTGACTGCAGGATCAGTAAATTTAAAAAGGGGACCATTCCCAGGACTCTTTGGGGTACCAGGGGTACTGCAGACCAAGCGAAGGTATTAATAGAAAGTTCGAAAGTATCAAGCAACAAGCAAATTTGAAAAAATTGGGTT
>CAJUYI010000538.1:65908-86039 GCA_910591695.1 Galerucella pusilla | reverse complement strand
ATTTAATAATTTAACCTATTTTTTCAATGCTTGGCCAATAATGGGTTTTAAGCGAGTGTATTATGGGGTACTAGTAATTTGTTTTCCGGAAAACAATGAGACCCCTTTTAAGCCATTTCTAACGTTTGCACATAAAATAATTCGCAACCATCATCAGTCAATTGTCAAAACTAATATTTTTGGTGAACTCTAATCACTTTATTAAGTAATATTGATAAATTATGGAAGAATTAAGAAAAAACTATGTATCTCTTTGGTTTTAGGGTTTGTTAAGAGATGGAGCTCTTAACTTCTGAAATTTATGTATAAAAGCTCAATTTTAGAAATTTCCGGACTTACACGGTTTTGCATCTCAGCCAGGGACATATATAAGGGTGGGGGGTTTTGGGGGTTCAAACCCTACCCATAGAAAATACAATGAAGGTACAATAATTTTTTATTAGAATACTGCAGCAATATGAGTATTCATCGGGATGTGGCAATAGAAATAGATGCCTCAACAATTGTGAATAATTTAGCTGAAGAGGTTAAATTTACTTTTGTGAGCATGATTTTCTGTTTTAATGAAAGCTTCAATTTTCAATCATCTATCACTTTTTAAAATAGGTGCTCCCAAATTAATATACAGGTAACATCTCGCCTGGTATGGGAATGCGGCGAAGACTGGCGACTCGGAACAGTGTAACACTGGAGTGGGTCCCAGGTCACAAAGGAATCGCTGGCAATGAAAAAGCTGACGAACTTGCAAGAGCAGGATCGTCAACACTAATGAACGGACCCGAACCATCTGTTGGCATCCCCAGATGCTCCACTAGGTCATGGTTAAAAGGATGGGTAAAAGTACAATCCATAAAACTCTGGAAGAATACGCCTAGACAAACACATGGGAAGAAATTTATGAAAGAACCATCAGAAAAAGTAGCAAAAGAACTGCTCTCAATGAGTAGGAACAAACTACGCACCATAACAGGGCTTCTCACGGGACACTTTCCCACAAAGGAGCACCTTACATGCAGAAGAAGCAAAAAGGTCACTGAAACAGCTCTGCACATATTATGAAACTGTGAGACGCTGGACCACAGGAGGTAAAAACTAAATGGAAGACCCCAAATGACTTCAGAAGACTTCTACAACCAACCAGTTAAGAACCTGTATGAGCTAATACAGGGAACGGATTGGCTGAATAGGCTGTAGTCAGAATGTTAGGAGAATCCACAATAAGCCCAAGAGACTGAGGTGATGCCGGCGAAGGGACGGCTCCTTTCAAAAATATATATACATGGTTATAACCATTTCAACAGTAGGGGCAAAACGAAAAGGGATGTTTAAAAATACTTTTAGATGTAGCCAAGTCAAACAAATAATTAAAAAAAAACTTAACATTATTTCTTGAACTTCAAAAATTGCTTTAGGTCGTGGCACTCGATTTTTTGCCTTGGGCAACGCCTTCAATAAAGCTTTCCCCTTCTAAACCTATCAGATAAAAAAACCAAAACCCTCCTCATGTAAAAGCTATAGCTACGTGACTGATCTCAGCCGATGATATGGAAATTTAAACTAAAAAAAATACCTTTATATATGTGAAATAATTTTTAGGGTGGAAAAGTAAGATCTTAAACAAATAGAGCAATTAAAAAATGAATTTACCTGTGGTTGTTGTTGCACTTGGACTTTGGGTAGTTGTTTTTTCAACACTCACGTTTTCTGAAACGAATATTTTCTAAATTAATTTTCGGCTCTCAAAATCTCACAAAATACAATCAATGACATGACTTATACAATTTATTGTTAGTCGACAAAATAATTATACAATGCAATTAAAACAGATAAAATAAAAAAATACACACAGGAGGGTATATATAGCGTGATTTATTAATCAGAGCGTTAGTGGTACTACTTATTGCAGTTAGATAAGAATAATCTTGTCGTTTGGAGTTATAAATATATTTGGAATTTTGACGATGTATTGGTAGAATTAAATTGAAGGTTTTGAGAAACAGTCTTAAAAATACAGCCTATATACAGATTGGGCAATAGTACAATACACAAGGGCAGAAAGTTTGAGATTCCTATTCAGAGCTCTCAAATTTTCTTCCCGTGTGGTGTATCAGGGAGTATACTATTTTTCTTTATTCACGGCCGGAAGTACGTACTTGCTACTTCTGTTGGGAGGCAGCAAGTACGTACTTTCGGCAGTAAATAAAGAAAATGAATGTTCCGTATAAGCATTCTGTGAGTGAAAGAAAGAATCCTATACAACAACAGAGAGACAATGTTGTATTCCTCTCTCCGGAAGGTGTATCGAGTTTAGAGTAGTTGGTGTTTCATGGAGGAGAAGTGTTTTGTTCTCTTTTGGACATAACAATTTTATGTATAAGTGCTCACTGTTACTCCTATGAGATAAACATACAAATACAAATATTTGCCGATCCTGTTTAGGAGTATGCAAAATAAAGGTAGGTACCGATAAATCCAGACATTTAATCACAAACCTTACATTTCATAGAACAATTAATAATTTTCTCAAAATTGCCCACCAGGTGCTTGACAAAGAGATGTGAGCGGCTGTATCTCAGAAAGTATTTACCGGCTAGATATTGGAAAAAAATTATAACAAATCCTCCCAGTTTTCTATTCAAAGTGCTAAGCAAAAAGTGTAAACATTTCTCAGATGTTTTATCTGCCACTTTTACTTTTAACTTTTAAAATAACTGCAGGGGAGAGTGGGAATACTATTTCAAATAATAGTGTTAAGTACTATTTCAAGACACTAAGTACCTATTATTTTCATGTTCCTGGAAACTGTTAAATAATTATACTGCATTTCAATATCTTTTTTCAATATTGCTGAAATGCAGCTGCTCATATCTGTCTTAATCAAATCAATATCCGGTAAATTATACAGAAATCTGTGAAATTTCTAACTAAAATATGGAATATTATTTGTTGTTTTTACCTTTTTTCTAGAATTTAAATAAATGGAATGAATATCCTTATTTGGCGCGAATATAAAAAGAAAATATGCAGAATGGTATATTTAAAAATAGAATTTATTTCGTACTGGCAAATTTTGAAATTGAAAATTAGAAACTCACGTTCTATTTTTGTAACAGTAAAAAAATTAGATTTGAAAATAAACGACCTTAAGAAACCCCAAAACTTTTAGCGTTTTAATTATATTCTCGTGTTCTAAATTGTTACCATCAATTTTTGGTTTTCCGAGAAGTTTTCGAGATGTAATTAGATTTTTAAAAACGTACAAAGAACATCTTATTTGCATTGAGATTGTGTTTTTCTCTGTGCTCTTCAATGTAATTTGTGTGGGTTTCTGGAAATCCTTTTTCGTCTAGTTTTTTCGTATCCTTGTTGTTTTGTTGTGTTACAAAAGTAAAACGGATATAAATATAAAATTTTATTCTATTCCATCAAAGTTACATTTATTGGAACAAGTTCAAAAATATGAGCGATGGCTCTTTCGATTCGAAGTGACATCTAGAAAAATGTATCGAAAGTATAGCATTTAGCTTTACGTGTGGCTTTACGTTAATAGCTCAAAAACTATTGATATTTAAGGAATTTTGAAAAAGGATCAGTAAAGAAGAGGAAATTTCCAATAAAAAAGATCTGACTCCCGGAACTCTATCTCTATTACTTATAATTTCAATTCAACGTAGATAATAGATAATGTTCTTGAACTTTCTTTTTCATTGTAATCTAAAACAAATGTTAAAATAATTGTCTTAAAAATGTTTCGCATCGTGGAGTCCTTTCCATATACATACTTAACATCATAGAAATTTAAAAAATTTCAATACTTTGCTTATAATAAGTAAAGTTAACAAAATATAGCAAATCGGTCATTTATTGTTAGTTTTAAAAAATTATTATGTACAATGTAATGATTTGTTTACTTCTATAACGTGATCATGTTAGTATGTATAGTAAAAACCAAATAAAGTTGCGTCGTATTTCTATCGCATGTGTGGCTACATTTCTATCGAAAAGTGCATACCTATACATAAATTTGTGAATTAATCGGTTCTAAAGATAACCCAATCAATAAAAAAACTTTTGTACCAAAATAATGTATAAGCAATATAGTTTTATTGGGTTTAGACGTCCCTCGATGTAAAAATTTGTGTTGAAATTTTCATAAAGACGCCTCCAATTATTGACGGTAAAATAGTCACTGCCAGAAATAATGTCATGTTGCCGCGTTGTTTGTGACTTTTCTACTTGTGTAGTGTCATCGATTTTTGAGGTTATAGTTACGTGCTTTATAAAATTCTCTTGTGACAAATATTTATAATCAAATGGTATGAGAGGGAAAGAATATTTGATCGTCCAGAAATTAGTCCGATAGTTATAAATTTTAATAGTGAAGAGAGTGACACTGATGTTGAATCAGATGAAGAAAATGAACAAGAATTTGAATCTGCCTAGGTAGTTTCATTTCACAAATTATGTTGATTTGTTCAATGTTAGTTTTTTTCTATACGTTCATTATTAAGCATATTTTATTTTATTGCTTGTATTTTTATTATATTTATTTATTAAAAAATTTGGTAACTCAGTAATAACCTTACCACTTTTATTCTAGAATTCCTTACTTTGTGAAATCTATTCATAAATTTAATTAACAAAAAACGTAAATGAAAAAACTCCATACTATATTAAACGAAAACTATCAAACTATCGATAATTTTGTAGTTTTCATTTATAATATTGTGAAATTTTCTACATTTACGTTTTTTGTTTACTTCAGTTATTTTCTGTTAATTTCCATATTTCGTGAACAATACGACAACGCTGCAAATGTTCACAATGATGACGTAAACGCAACTTTATTTTTGGTTTAAATAGGAATAGGAATGGGTCCATGATGCGAAATATGTTAAAGACTATTATTTATACATTTCTACTCGAGCATTTTTCACATGTGTACTACCTGATTTCCACTATATTTAACATTTTTCATAAAAACATTTTCATGTATTTGTTGCTACATGACCGAGACATTAATTTTTTGGAATCCTCTTTTAATCATTATAACGTTTGACATTTTCTTCCATTTAATAATTTCGCCATAATTCGTATAGAACGTAACTATAGTAAAATCGCAATTGGTACGGAGTAATAAAACTGTGGGAATGATCATTTCAGGGGTGGGTACCTATTATTATTTTTAAGGTATAGAGACATTCGGATTAGTGAAATATTTATTACGAATATTATTGAATACCTACATTATTTTGGTGTATTCGGTTGTAATTTTTTTAATGAACTTATAAACGAGTTACATATTATTATATAGCATAATATTTAATTCATCTCACAAAGTAGATGCTAATTTTCGCCACAATGGACGCTATAGTGTCTAATTAGCAAGGTCACGTAGGTGCTCCATAGGCAAGCTGCAAAATGAGAAGCAGCTTGGTGAGGTGACGCAGTCACGGCGAGACCATACAAAAAATACGATTGTACATCTCACGTTGAAGCTTGGACAGTTCTGAAACATGACAACTGCTATTGCACTGAATGATTCTCTATTTAGTTCCGAATCTGATTCAGAAGACGAGTTCGAGTTCGAAATAATATCCTCCTTCATCTCACAGATGACTAATAAAAAGTCAGTGAGAAGCTTGTACATAAAAAAAAGAAAAACTCATGGAGAATTTGTCTTAACTCAAGAATTTAGTGATGAAAAGTTGACCAATTATTTTGTACTCATATAGTCTAAATGACTAGTATCGTACAAAACTTGTCGAATCCGCACAGCTTAGATTAATTTTTCTTCCATGGTTTTCACAATACAACATGAGCTGTGATCTTCCGAAAAAAACTGCGGCAACTACACTGCGTTCCGCAGTGTCACTTTGAACCAAAACTGCGTCACGTCATGCTGCGAAGGAATATGCGCATGTTATATTCTTTATTAGGTTCAAAAAACTCCCCGTGACTCACGCAGCGTCACCTCACCAAGCTGCGTCTCATTTTGCGGCTGGCTAATACAAGAACAAGAAAAAATATTTATTTGGACAATTAGTGCGTTATATTATTATTATTTACATTCGCTTCAGGCTATTTAAGAGCAGCAGGTATTGGGGCGATTTGTTAGGGGGGGTTTGGGGAAGGGGTGCGCACACCAACACAATCCTCACCCTCTATCTTACGACGACATCACGTGGCATCTTTGATCCCGTACAATAATCATGGTGTGCGCACCACGACACACCATATATTTTTCAAATTCTTCTAACTCTATGCATAAGAAAATCCAACTCGACATGTTTTTTTTTTCATCAGCAAAAAAACGACTAAGTTATAATTCCTAAACCATAAAAAACACCTTTACATAAAAAAATTGGAATGGACACGTATGAAAAGATTCGTTTCTACGAATTGGATTTGAATAAGTCTTCGAACGCTTGGTCCACGTTGTTTTCGTCCAATAAAGGTGGACAAACAATGTCTGGTAATGTTCTACTTCTCGATATACCTGCGGATTTGAACGCCGATTGTTTTTCCGAAGTTTTTATTCTGTTTATACTCGTTTTTACAATTTTCTCGTTAGTTTTTGTGACAGGTGAATTACTTCCTGCTATTAAATACGCTTCCATAGCTTTTTTCTTCGATAACAATTCATCTTTCGACATCCCAGCTTCAAATTGTCTTTGAGGTACCGCCAAACTGTGACTAGATTTCGATTTCACTACGTTCCTTGCCGGTGGAGATCTTGTAGGTGACTGACTTGCCATACAAATTTGATGCCAAGAATCTGATTTACTGATACCTCTGGCGGAAATTGGAGATAAAGCACCAGGTGAACGTATACCAGGTGAGGTAGGTTCGACGTTCACGATAGGTATGTGGAATTTACTCGTTACTACTCCTTGACCTTTTTCGTTGAATTCTACAAATTGTTGATTGTGAGCAGATGTAGTTTTAACATTATTATATACAGGTCCCATTGTAGGCTGTTTTACAGCAGCTGGTCGTATATTGGAAGCTTGTTTTTGCTGCATGGGTTTCACAACACCAAAAGCTTTGGTTTCGTTAGTTCCAGGAGCATTTTTAAAAATAGTTTTAGCTTCTGACACTTTTGTTATGAATGTTTCACCAACCTTCGTAGGTTCGGGAGATTTATTAATAATAGGAGAAGTCTTAGAATTCCTGTTGTCGTTTTTACCGATATTGCTAAGAGTATTCTTCAAGCTAAAAGCAGCAGCCATATCATGTTCGTTTCGAGTCATGGGAGATTTTTGTCTTATAGTAACAGCTTGTTGGCTAACAGGTACTCCCATAACTTTACTGCTTATGGCCGTATATTCGTGGAGACTTTCGTTAGAAATTTGAGTTTGAAGTTTTGGAGGTTTTATAGTTTCTACGTTGGGGCTAAAAGTTAACGTTGAAGTAAAAACATTATCAGGAGTTTGGGGACTACTAAAAGTATCTTCTTTACCAGGTACGTGTTGATAAACACTTCGAGGTATATTTTCCGAGTTGTTATGCTGTTTGTAATTGGTATTATCTTGATTCCAAGGTGAAGTTTTTATTTCTTTAGAACCACCTGATGGAAATCTTGGTCTGCTGTAATTATTATTTGATCCAGCTGTAAAAGAATGATGATTCCTAAACGAATTAACTGGTTGATATGTTACGCTAGCATGACTAGAATACTCAGGAGTTTTACTGCCTAAATTGTTGTACTGATCACTCAATTTTCTCACAGTACTACTTTTGGTATCGTTTCTTGAAACGTACGAAGTAGCGACATTTTCTTTCGGAGTTTGTGAAATAAAAGCGGATGTTAGTTCTTTACTAAGTTTTCTGGGCTTAACTAAATGTACGTCGTTTGATAGAGGACCTGCTTCGAATTTTTTAGCAACAATACTTATACCTCTATTACTTTTATCGATGTCATTAGTTAGCCAAGGTTTTGCAATAACAGGTGAAACTGCTGGTGAGCTGGAATCGGAATCATGTAATGGTTTAGGGCTGTAAAGAAACAACGAAGTATCGTTACTTTCTTTTATCTCAGTTTTAAGTAAATCTGGTGATTCTAAGTTGGTTGGTTTCTTAGGAATTGGTTTAAACGCAGATTGTGGAGCGTGAGAAAATTTATTTACGGGCAAAGGACCTGGTACTAATTTATAGTTTTTCTGTGGTTCTGTTTTTACTGTTAATTTTCCGGTAATTGTATCTTGTTCGCCTTTAACTGGTAGAATTTCTTTAGACACTCTTTGTACTTGTGGTGGTGATATTATACGTTCCTGGGACTCTCTTTTTTTCTCTTCAAACATTTGCTGCAGATTTCTCGCACTTTGTCTACTTATTTTAGGTCCGTATTGGTTAGCACGTCCCATAATGGCGTCGTCTTGCGTTTTCCAGAAATTTTTCACCGTATTATTCGGTACTCTACTAACGTTTTCGAAATTATTCTTAATGTTACCGAATCTGTTTTCCCAAACTTGTGCTCTATTTTTTTGGTTTGTCCAAGCAATGCTTTTATTGTTGGTATCATCCGAGTTTTGATTCTTGTTTAAAAACGCTAGGAATTTTTGATCTGTAGCAGTTTTTGGTTCGAAGGTTGGTACTGGTTTTTTATTAATAGGATTACCCACTCTTATCGGTCCACGAAGAGCGTAGTAATTGTTTTTGTGTTGTTGCGCTTCGGTTTCACCATCGGAATCATCAGTTTCTTCATAGAAATGAAGAGGTTTTGGTATATCGATGGTATTAGCACGTTTCATTCTTTGTTTTTTAATTTCAGTATTGAATCGAGGAGATGGTTCTTTGAAACTATCAATCTGAGGACAATAAAGCGAATTGTTTGGCTTAGTATAAACAGGGTATTGCAGAACTTTATTTTCTGCTGGTTTTGATAATTCTTTTAAACTAACTGCATCATTTTCAATTTCTGTTTCTGAAATTATCGGTTTGGTATATTCCTCCAACAATTTATCCTGTGGAGTAGTCGTATCTTCGCTAAAAAATTCGTCGAGAAGATCTGAAATATCCGGAGTTTGAGCAGTGGATGAGTTATTGGAGATGCTGTTATTGGAACTACCAAACGGCTTTGGTGTTGTGTTTTTAACAGAAGATTTATTAAGATACTTATTTATAGAAGGGTTACTGGTGACGCTGCTATCTGAATTTTGTTTACTCAATTTAGTGGCTTCAATATCGTTGGTTTTTGGTAAAATGGGAGGATTTATATTCACGCTGGTTTCCGAATTTTGTTTCTGTATATCGATGAATTCTTTATGCGAATTAGAAGGCGTTAACTTATGTCCGGAAATTTCTTCCATGAGTCGCCTAGCGTCCGCTAATTCTTCCGAGCTTACCCCCACCGTATGTCTATTTTGTCTATTTTTTCGTTTATTGAATTTTCCCGGTCCGCTAGATAATCTTCTCTCTACTTTCGGTATTGCAGTTGAAAGACCTGCTTGTAATTTTGTAACTAGATATAATAAAGAACTGCGTCTTTCTTGAGATATATCTGTAGAATCGCTACATAAACTTTGTGATAATTTATCTAAAGCGTTTTGTACTTCGGTGATTAGACCGTTTCTTTGGTCCTCACCGGATTCTGTACCAGAATCAGTTGTTTGATCTTTCTCTGGTGCTTCTAATAAGCCTTGAAGAAGAGGAAGAAGAAGTGACTCACCCTCTATTTTTCCTTCGGGTTGATCCTGGCTTGCTTTTTCTACTAGATCTGCACAAGCTGTAACAAAAGAGATAAAGTGAAGGATTGATGAAAACAATATAGCAGGAAATAGAAAAGAAGTACATGGGTTTATGGGGACAAGACATCAATTGCCAGTTTGTTTTTGAAGAAAATCATCATGAAATTTTTGAAATTCCACTTTTCAAATCTAATATGATAGATAGAACGTTCTAGTCTTCAGCAATCGATTCAGGGGAGAATTTTACATATACCAGTTTATTTTAAGTCAATAATTCCGAGCAATAAGGAAGTTAGCATAAACCAGTTTACATCAAATGTTTCCATACGAAATTTTTGACAAAAAAAATGTTTTCGGCATAAAAAATGTTCCAAATTTGTCAAGAGGGGTTTTTTGGGACGACAAATTGACTGCCACAGTCTGTTTTTGTATAAAATCATTATTTCCCCTCCAAATGGGGTCATAACATTTTCGAAAATCCACTTTTCAAAACTAAAGATGCCTATAACTTGATTAATATGATGGATAAAACGTTCTAGTCTTCGGCAATCGATTCAGGGGAGAATTTTACATATCCCACTGTATTTTGAGTCTATGAAACCAATCAATAAGGAGCTTAGCAGAAACCAGTTGACATCAAATATTTCCATACCCACCCCTTGTTTCAAAATTTTCGCCAAAAAAAAATCGATTCAGGGGAGAATTTTACATATACCAGTATATTTTGAGTTCATGAATACAAGCAATAAGGAAGTTAGCAGTTTACATCAAATGTTTATACCTACACCTTGCTTCAAAATTTTCGACAAAAAAAATGTTTTCGACGTAAAAAATGCTCAAAATTCGTAAAGAGGCGTTTTTTGAGACGAAAAATTGACTGCAACGTCTGTTTTTGTATAAAATCATTATTTCCCTTCCAAATGAAGTCATGAAATTTCCGAAAATCCACTTTTCAAAACTAAAGATGCTCATAACTCGGTTGATATAATAGATAGAACGTTCTAGTCTTCAGCAATCGATTCAGAGTAGAATTTTATATATCCCACTGTATTTTGAGTCTATAAATCCAAGCAATAAGAAAGTTAGCAAAAACCAGTTCACATCAAATATTTCCATACCCACCCCTTGTTTCAAAATTTTCGACAAAAAAAATGTTTTCGACATAAAACATGCTCAAAATTCGTCAAAAGGGGTATTTTGGGACGAGAAATAGACTGCTACAGTCTGTTTTATGTATAAAATCATTTTTTCTCCTCCAAATGGAGTCATAAAATTTCCGAAAATCCACTTTTAAAAACTAAAGATACTAATAACTCGACTAATATGATAGATAGAACGTTCTAGTCTTCGGCAATCGATTCAGGGGAAAATTTTACATATTCCAGTATATTTTGAGTCGATAACTGTAAGCAATAAGGAACCAGTTTATATTAATAAATATTCTCATACCAACCCCTTGCTTCAAAATGTTCGCCAAAAAATTGAGATAGAGCGTTCTAGTCTCCACCATTCGATGCAGGGGAACATTTCATTTCATTTTACCTTTAGCTCACAAAATAATTATTATCCCATTCATACTGATAGCCTGGAAGAAATCGAATCATAGACAATCGTTTAACGCTTGTCCAGTTAACTGGACGCGTGCTACAAAGTAAGGAGCCGATATGTCCAGTATTCTGGACGCTGTCATTCAACGTGCAACAAACATCGTTCAAGGACAATTTATCAAGAAGGGAAAGGGAAAAAATACAGAAAATTCTTATTTTCTTACCTTCTTGTTCCGCCATAACTGTACGTAATCTATTTCTTATGACACGTCTTTCTTCGTATTGTGTACTTTGTTCAAGCTGTAATAGTAAAAAAAATGCAATCATCATTCAATAAAATGATTTATAAATTCACTCACTAAAAGTCGAAGAGTTTGTTCGTCCCAAATATTTTCTAATTCTTCTTCTGTGATGGGACTCTGGAAAACTAAGGTCTTAGTTTTGGTTTTACCGGCCTCCTGAAACAAACATACTTCTTGAACTTCCACACTTTAGGTGACATTAAATATATGATAATTGACAACATTATGTGTCATAGATGCGATACTCCAATAGACCATTCCAGAACATGTGACTTTGACAGGTCGGCCATATCAGCCAATAGCAATAGCAAACAAAAATATGGTTTTGATCTTTTGCACAAGAGTATTTATGGAAAGTGAAAGGAGATAATAATAATAAAAAATAGAAAGGGTTTCAGGATTGTCCCCCAAAATTGTGTACAAAATAATGGATTTATTTCTATCATTTGTCCCATACTGTATGTATTGTTCCTTATACACTTCCCCATCTTATTTTACTTTTTGTTATTTTATTGATCTTATTTTTTATCTTAAATAGACAAGTTTCATACATCTCTCTCTATCCTAATTGAAATGCCCTAAGAAATTATTGCTGTAAATAATTTGTTAAAAGATTTACAAAAACTGCAACATCTAAAAATAAATTTTTTTAGAAAAGAATGACTATAAACTAGCATCGTTCACATCATAAAACTCTCACAAATTAAAATTCATTAAAATCCTGTGAGTCGTTTCATATTTAAAACCCACTCTGTATATTTGTATCCTAAATTAAAATATAACGTAGCCGACTCTGTATAAAATTGTAATTATTCGTGAGTAAATACCTCACTCACTAAATAATTATTTTCCAATAAAATGCAGTAAAAACCGAGCCAGTGTTTTTGTAGTCGCTAAAAAAACTGCTTCACGAATTTATAACAAAGAATGTTCTACATTGTGTCGTGAGCTTTTAAATAGTGAATATTAGATATTTTTGATGCTACTTATTCAGGTAATTTTTGATTATTTCATTTGTAAATATGTATTTTTAATGTTTGATACTTATTAGGTATGTTGTATGGTTTTTATTTTTTGATAACATGTAATATTTGTTAGATAATTTCAACTAGAAATTCATTTTTCGTAGACACAAGGATCATTTTAAAAGGGATTTCTCAAACATTGAAAATTAATGTGGGTGATAAAAAGAATATTTTTATCAAATAAAATCGACAAATAAAAGATTGCACTACAGAAATATATCATTATATTACTCGACAGGTTTCATAGATTACATTTACATCGTCAGGAGTCAATTTATATATATTTTATACCGGTTTGGTAATATATATATGGTATATTTAATAATTATGAAAATATTTCACGTAGTAAGTATTGACAATTGAGAAATTTGATAACAATATTCTTAAAGAGGAGGAAATTTCCAATAAAAAAGTCCTGACTTCCAGAACTCTGTATCTATTATTCATGTAAGTAAGTAAGTAAGTAAACTTTATCAATTCTTAAAGACATTTAAATGTATAGGATTTTAATTCAATGCTGCAACCGGATCTCAACAAGTTAATTTGGGTATGCAGGCGCCTCGTCAAAAGCAAACAAGTCAAATAAAATAATGGTTAAGGTATTAATTGTTAATTCAAAAACTTGAAAAAATTCTAAACACCAAGGAATTAATTAAGGTTAACTTTTTAAACTTAATTTAACAAGAGGACGTCATAATAATAAATTTTTTTTAACAATAAATAACTGATTTTTGGCTAACTTATATTACGTATTATTAACAAAGTATTTAATTGTTTCAAACTTTTATGAAGTGAGCTTATACCTATATAGAAAGATCTCCATGACGTGAAACATTTCTTAAACGTTTTTTTTAGTTTAAAATAAACAAGGAAGTTCAAGAATATTTTGTTAATTAACAATTACCTAGCTTGTTGAAAAATTAGCCTAAAGAATGTTTTCCAATGGCAATGAACTCCTTGAATGTTTAGAATTTAGAATACACCATAATTTTTTTTATTAACAATTATTACCCAAAAAAATGTATCTATATAATGCGCTCGTATACCCAAAATGACGAGCGGAGATCTATTTTCAGCGTTGAATTTTAAATTATAATTAAAGGAGATAGAGTTCCGGGAGTTGGGGCTTTTTTATTGAGAATTTTCTCCTCTTTAAGAATCCTTTTTTATAAATTTTTTAAATGTTCGTACTTTTTGAGATGTTTTAAATATTTTTCTCTACCGTTCATTATCAAACCATATTGAATTAATATCGTTTTCTTCTTTTTACAGATTTTACCGGTCTCGTTTCAGCTTAAGAGATGCGATATGCCTACAGGTAGGAGAATGTTGTAACGATAACAAAAATATAAATATAATTGTGAAAATAAGAATAATAATTTTTTCCCTTTAAACATAAAACTTTTATAGCAATCAATAATTTTTTTCGATTCCAACTTTTTTATAATTTTTTTCTATGTATAATTTTTTTTCATTGAAATAATTTATAAATTTATTTTTTATTTTTGTTATTTAAAAAGTGTGCCTGAAACGTTTTTGCTATTTATAACTTATTCGTATATGATTGTTTCACTTTCAATAATTTTATGAATATACTAATATTGGAAACACCCCAGCAAGTAGATATTTTTGCGTGGATTTTGTTTGTGTTTTTTTTTCAGGTGATGTTTTTTAAGCTGCAGCCTTCTGTAAGCAAATCGGTCAATCATAATATAGGTTATAATCAAAAATTAAATTTTTCTAATTCAATTAGATACAAAGAAAGAATATTGAAAATATTACAAAAAAACTTATTTACTTTACTAAATAATAAGAAAAAAGTCCCTTGAAAATTCAACTTTTCTCTTTAATTTGAAACCTTCTAAATACAACAAATTAATTTTATTAAAATAAAAAGAAAAATTGGTCAATAATTTAATTTTTCTATAGCTCCATAGATATTTTAAGGAAGACATTTATTTAGTCAGACATATTATTATTATTTCTATTTTACTGTGACTATTTTATTGTGAAATTATTATTTTTTGAAATTTTAAGACACTCAGAATTCCTTAGGTAATACCGATTGCTCTGGACAACTCAGAAAGGATAATTTAGGAAAAGAAAAATAAAGGATTTCTTGTGTGACGTTCTGGGTGGTAATAGATCAACCACTTAACATAATTTAATTTTTTTTCAATTTAAATATAAAGTTATTAAAAAAAGAATAATAAAAAATAAATTCTATCAACTCTATAATATCAAAAGAAAAATCACTTCAGTAATTAATTTATATATTTTGAGACACCTCAAATTTCTACCCCAACTTAAAACATTTATTTAATCCAGCATATTTTTAAATAAAAAATTAATAAATAAAATTGCTTGAAAATTTATTTTTTTTACAATTTCACTGTAAATCAAAGATATACAAAATTAATTTTTTTTAAACATTTAAACCAATGGTTCAATAAAACTCAAAGTCCAAACCACAATAAATTTTATTATAGTCCCCAAAAAGGACACATATGATGCTACTAGTTTCGGTACATTATTTCCATCATCAGGCTGTGTGAAACATTCAATACATGGAAAGTCGGGTTGCTACAAGAAATTCAGTGGTTTCAGCCTTTTCAATCTTAAGTTCGATTTTGTCGCACTGTAAATTTCATCCTTTTCACATTCTTCGATTATCATACCCTTGTGAAATGTCCATTTGGACAAATTAAATGTAAATTCAAAAACTCACTGTAGTCCTTTTTACATTATGCAATCACTTTTTAAAAAAATTCTTTTATATTACTTCATTTATATAATTTCTAATGTTCCTCCCTTTTCTTTTCTTTCCTTACCACATTAAGTACCATTTTTTAAAATATTTTAATATAGGTATGTATTAACATACTGAGAATTTCTAACTTTTGGCAACAACCCGACTTTCCTTGTATGTTTCACATAGCCTGATGATGGTAATAATGTACCGAAACTAGTAGCATCATATGTGTCCTTTTTGGGGACTATAATAAAATTTATTGTGGTTTGCAATTTGAGTTTTATTGAACCATTGGTTTGGATTTCATTAAACCACATTTGAGATATGGATGAGCTCTTGGAGTAGAAACATTTATTTTGTAAGAAAATTATTATTTTCTAAATAGTTATAAGACACTCCCAGACCGAACTAGGTACAACAAGATTTTCCAGACAACAATTTATTATTTTGGGTGTTTCCAATTTTTTACATTTTACTCTTCATCATAATTCAAATTATTTAGCAGCTCAAAAATATTTTTGTGGTCACACAAATTTTCAAATCGTTGTATGTCTGTATTTATAGTAGAGTATGTGATCACAGAAATTTCCTTGTTGACAATAAATACTTTTAGTTTTTCAAAATATTTTTTTTAACGTAATCACTCAAACTTATTATTATATTTTCAAATACTCGTCATTAGAAACTAATTTTTATATTTCACTTGAGACACTTTTTGTGCCCAGATTACTTGTACTACTCGCTAATTTAGAGTATTTAGAGTCAGTATCATAGGGAAACTATGTGATGAATGACTTTAACTAAGAGATAAATGTGGTGGCAATCGCCGGTCGGTAAATGGAAATGGTCGATTTCGGTTTTTAGTGATGGTTAATGGAAATATGGTGCAGTACAAATGGTACCCGGATGGAGATTGCGCCGTGGATGGTTCCAAATGTAAGTGTTTTGAATATTTTCTTGTTTGCTAAATCGCCACTGTTTTCTTCTACTAGGTATTTAATTCAGAACTAATAATATAACGATTTAAAGTTACGCTTTGTCAGCAATGATAAACGATAAAAGCTAAAAAATTAAGTTCATTTATAGCACGACATCTATTAAACTAATTTTAAGGCAAGACCTAGTTTAAATGTAACACGGCATTGTTAAGACAGTTTAATGCCAGTTCAACTCACAGTTTTTAAACTCCTTTAACATACTGCATTAACTAGTGTTGGTGAAACGACCCTTTATAATTCCATAAGCTGCCTTATCTTCCAGAAGAAATAGCAACGCAGCTTGCTTGAATATATTAACAATAGTAATTAATATGTTTGGTAGCATTCTAGAATATTTAAACTTCAAAATTGTATACGTTCCAGCTTTAAACTGAAATGTTTCTACTGGAAATACGGAATAAGGTAGCGAAGCTGTCCATTTTCAGGCTTCCTAAAAGTTTTAATTTCCTTAACACTTCTCATATGGCCCATATATTTACCAATAAGGAATAAACGGTCATAATTATTCCCGTGAGTTGGCACAACTAGCAAACCTAATACCTATCTAAGTTTTAATATTTTTTAAAGATAATATAATCTTACAATTTTTAAAATCAAATTCTTTTATAATCGCTAAATATTTTAATCATTTTAATTAGTATTGAACCGCGTGAACCTTTTTGAATTCGTCCGAGTTTGGTATGCGGAATAGCATACTGCTTTCAATATATAAATGTGGACCTCTTATTCTAATTATACGACTACAGTTGCTAATATAGTTTTGCTAATAATATTTATTATTATTATCACTCTAACTAAAAAGCAAATAAAATTTAATAAATCACCAACAGTATGAATACAGTTTATATAAAATTCACTTCAAAAGTCTAAAATCTATATACAGTGTGGAAACCATTTATGGAATAAAATTCTTCATGTCATTATTTTAGAAAATTATAAAAAATGCCCAGACAAGTCAACTTTTGAATTTAGTTGTGCGTTATGTAAACATAAATATAAATGTACAGGGTGATTCACACAAGTATGCCATAGTCGGTGTTGTTTTTTTTATGAAACACCCTGTATATTTGCATATTTTTGAAATCCTCTTAATGAACCGATTCCAACAAACTAAATAATGTATGGTGAATTATGAATTATACAGGGTGAAATTTTTATTTTTTACAGTTATTAAACACATACATAAAATACCTGATGTATTTGATTTTGATACATTAAAATAAATGCTCAAAATGTTCTCCACCTAGTTGTTGGCAATAGCACAGTCTCCTATAGAACTCCTCAACTTTGTTTAAAGTTTGAGGTGAAATATTCCGTATTTCTGTAGTTATTCTGTCTTTGAGATCTACCATGCTAGTTGGTTGTGTTGCATATACTTTGTTCTTGAGATAACCCCACAGATAAAAATCTAACGGCGTAAGGTCTGGCGATCTAGCTGGCCATTCAATAGTACTTCTTCGTCCAATCCATATATTGGGGAAGAAACCAAACATTTTCATTCGGTAAGCTAGGATCTATTGCGTTGGGATATAAGTTTGCCAACGCAGGAATAACTTCATTTCTAAGCATATTTAAATATTTTTCAGCTGTCAAATTTCCATCTATAAATATAGGACCAATAATATGGTCGCCTATGATACTGGCCCAAACGTTCACCTTTTGAGGGTACTGAGTATGTGTCTCACGCATCCGATTAGGATTCTCTGCTGACCAATATCTACAGTTCTGTCGGTTTACCTCTCCATTCAATGTGAATGTTAATTCGTCAGAAAAATGAATGGTACCAAGAGCTATCTCATTTCTGTTCAGCTTATTCATCAATCTTTCGCAGAAGAAGACATCTTAGAACAGTTGTATGACTAACATTATTTTCACGGGCAATTTGACGTGTACTTGAAGTTGGATTCTCTTCGAGACTTAACAAAATATCCACTTTCACATCATCTTCAACGAAGTGTGGTTTTCTTTTCAATGGTTTGACATGTCCAAGTTCACTGAATTGTGCATGAATTTCAGACACAGTACTTTGTGAAATATTAGGCAATTCGGGATACCTGTGATTAAATAAGTTTGCCACTTCATCTTCACTTCTGCAGTTATCCCTGTACCCGATCATCATTAAAATCTCAATTCGGTGAGTCTCAGTTAAATATTTCATTGTAATGTCGACAAGGAAAGAGTGTTTGACAAAGATTTTACTTTTTCAGTATAAACTGTCAACACATCAATAACTGACAGAATAGAAAACAATCCACTTTATTTACAGATTTAAAACAATCCACATTATTTACTGATTTTGTCTTATTAATTATTGGCGTTTTAGGCAATTTTTAGGTATTTATGATAAAATTTATGGGCGTAGCAGGTTCTGTTTAATATACAAATACGTCTAATACTTAGTTAGTTTAGATTTTTGATAAATCCATATTTAGCTAATTTTAAAAAGTACCGATATTTCAAGTGTAATAAATTATTAATTTTAAAATTTCACCCTGTATAATTCATAATTGACCATACATTATTTAGTTTGTTGGAATCGGTTCATTAAAAGGATTTCAAAAATATGCAAGTATACAGGGTGTTTCATTAAAAAAAACAACACCGACTATGGCATGCTTGCGTGAATCACCCTGTACATTTAAATTTATGTTTACATAACGCACAACTCAATTCAAAAGTTGATATGTCTCGGCATTTTTTATAATTTTTTAAAATAATGAAATAAAGAATTTTATTCCATAAGTGGTTTCCACACTGTATATATTTGAGATTTACATTAGAGTATAGTACGTTTCCAGATATTTCCTTTCGACTTGACATGAGTTTTTGAATATATGTATGGAAAGTGATCAGCAACAGGGTATTTAGTATGACAAATTGGTGAGCTTGGTGGGATCATGTGAAATATTTGACGGCTTTTAAATAATCTACTGCTTGTTTAGCATGGTTTTAAGGATTAATAATATTTCTTTTTGATGTCTACATGTTTAATTTTGTGGTGAAAAGAAAAATGGCTTCCTTAATTTTTGTAATTGGTTATCCATTTAGCGCCAAAAATTACCGAAACAAAACTTTTGTTGAGTTGGTTTTTCCTACGAATGAACGAAATTTCAACTTAAGCGTTGGTAGCTATTTATATATCGGGTTTAAAGGACAAAAACAGATGTTTATTATGGACAATTGGCTTTTGGAATAGTCTCCATTAAGATCAGTAAACTTTGCTTTAATTCATGCCAATTTTCGATACTTGCTTTGTCTATTTTATATTTATTTGAAAAAATGAGTCTAAACTCCTTTTGTTTTTGAAATACGAGGCCAGTTTTTAGATCAGCGTCTTTAACATTGTTGCTTTCGTTTATTTGGGCTTCAAGCACTTGTGCGTGGCGCCTCAGTGGTCACGACTTTTAAGCAAAACGAACACGATTTTTTAGGATCCTCAAAACCATTTGTCATGTGCCAATGCCAATGAATTTTCTGTGTTAGAAGAACAGTTTCCAATTATAATTTTTTTGATAATATAATTTTGCATGTTTAGATATTTTTAGTAAGGTTTAAATCGTAATCGGCACAATCTTAACCTTTAAATAAACGTCAAACCGGTGAAACGTCAAATATTTAATGTCCGTGGCTTGAAGCTCATACTTTTCGGTATGTGCTCAAGGGGCAAGGGGAAGGTAAGACTAGATGTCACGCCCGGTAATAAACGAACGGAATTCAGTCACTACGAGCTGCTACCAGCAGCCAAAAGTGAATAATCGAAAACACCTCGTCCTTAAATAAAACACTGCTCCCGTCAACTGTCATCTATTAATAGACTA
>CAJUYI010000538.1:47908-60908 GCA_910591695.1 Galerucella pusilla | reverse complement strand
CTTAAATAAAACACTGCTCCCGTCAACTGTCATCTATTAATAGACTACTGTCAAATATTAAGGAAGATGTGTCGTTTAATTTGCCTTTGACAACCATCGAAAGCAGACAAGTTTTCAAGTGACTGTCAAATATGAGACGTCACAGTTATCCAATTTTGTCGTCGTCAATTTCATTTTTATTTCTGGAAATTTTGCAGTGAACTCAAAAACAATGACATTGGCTATTGCAAAACTGTTAAATAAAATGAATTTAGAAAATCTAGATACTGATAAAGTGAGAAATCAACACTAAAAGCCAGATTTTAATATCAACAAAAATAATCGCTAAAGAAACGTTACAAAATACAAAATTTTATATTTTCTGATCTCACCGATTGGAATAAAATCGTTTGCATATTTAAAACCTGCCGGTGCATATAAACATACGCTACCTCTTAAATATATTCTCGATCTTTGAAAAAGTATGCGATACAAAAATAGATCGTTTAAATTAGTATCGGCGGGTAAATGAAAATCTTCCGAATTCAAAGTATAGAATAAAAGAACACAAGGTTCGCGAATAATGCATGTTTATATAGGTTTCGTTTATATTTTGAATGTGATGCAACGTTCCAGATTTATTTTAGATACAGGAAGAGTTATGGGTCAATTCTAATGTCGAAATACCTTTTAAAAAGTACGTGCACGGAATTATTTGCGTCATATATTTGTTTTCTTTGGGAACGGAAAGATTCGCGTTTAAAAAATTATTCGGTTGATGGGACGCTCTGTAATTTTTTATAGTTTTGAGTAGCCCTGCATTTCCTGATTACAAATATATATTATTGTTTTTAGTTTTGTTCTATAATGGCGTGTGGTACTACTGAAGTTAAAAAATAAATTAACATACAGGGTGGGGCACTATGAACGAACTATTCTCTGGCGTCTTAACGGCAAATATAATTATAAAAAATAAGACGTAGAATTATGTAGATCACTTAGGACTATAATTTAAAAATATTTTGGAATATACAGGTTGCTCCAAAAAAGCGTGCCGTATCAAAGTTAGGTTCCTTTAAATGGAACACCCTGTATTTTATCACATTTTTGAATTGTACTATTAAAAATAATGTAAGTTCATTAACATTTCCCTATACCTATTTAGTTCAGTTTTCAGGATAAATCGATTTTACATAATTTGTAGACCTCCGAAAAAATACAATAACTTCAAAATAAAAACGAATAACCACATTTGCTTCACACCATCTCACTAGAAGCTTTTAACATTCCGTTTCCAATATTTACTGGTATGCCATCATATACAGGGTGCTTTTAATATGACAGTATAACACTAACCATTTAACACAAATTTCTGGCTTAATTTAAATGGAACACCCTGTATCTGTTGGGTCTGTTAAACGTGGGAATTTATTACCTTTCAGTTGGTATTAGGGTTGCCTATATCTAACTGATAGTTCTGGAGAAATTTTAAATTTGTTTTTTAATATTCAATTATTTGCCGACATCTATGACATGATTCTCCGATGGAAAGTTTTTAAAAATTTAAAATTTGTTATTTTGACAGTAAGTGCTTTGTTGTATGATTTATTATTGATAAATTAAAGGTCTCTTGAATCAGAATTTTATTAGCAAAATATTAATAAATTGGTGTAATTTTTTTAAACCGTTTTGACTTTTTTGATGTCGTTAATTACTTGGTTACTCATTTTTTCTAATCTGCTAATGTAATGTAGTTATTTATTTTTCAGGGTTTTGTTGATATTTTTATTTTTATTAAAGTAATGTTCGTTTTCAATAAAGTTCTTTATACATAGTTGAACAAAGTAAAAGTAAATGTAGACTGCACCAATTTATTAATAATTTGCTAATAATACAGGATGCTTCCTGTAATCGTACATTCAAAATAAATGTGAATGCGCCAATAGATGTGCAGTGCGACATAAAATTACCCGTATCTCTTGAACCGTTAATGTTATCGAGATGTCACAAGAGGACTTGATATCTCTAAAAATGTTCACAAAAGCCAATTATTGCATTTATAACTGAAAAAAGTTTTACTTACAAAAAAATGGCGCATCCACCAATTTAACTTAGTCGGTACCCGAGTTCACAAGTATGTTGTAGACTTGTATATCACGTCAAAAAGTGTGCAATTATGGTGGTTATTAACGTTTAAAATATTACCAATTTCCAATCAACCATTTGATAATTTGTAAATAAAAATCCATTTTTCATTCCCAACTTTAGAGCCCTATAGTTCATTAACGAAGGGCGTAAAGAAAATTTTTTATAAGAAATACCATAATTATTTTTAGCCTTTCTATCACCTCCCAAGTTTTTGGTACAAACTCCTGGGACACCCTGTATACCTAATGGAAACCCCTGTACATTATGTACAACAAGCTATTAACAATGTTATATGTTTTTTATCATGCAGCTATTGGACCAACTTTCCATAGCCGAAGACGCTTTGGGCTTCCTTGGCTTACCTTTTACCTGAAAGTTATTCCTGTTCAGGTCCTGAGGCATGATAAACACTGCCCTATTTTAATAAAGTTACCACTGTCATTTGGTTCACAATGATTTGGAAATTTCTGCATTTTTTGTAGATTGAGGTTAACTTTTTTGCTTTGTTGGTATTTTGAAAAATGTTATTTTTGAACGAATTCGTAAAATTAATACTATATTACAGTTGCCAAATAAAATAAACAGTCGATTATTTTTATATGAATTTTATTACTTAACTATCCTCCGTTCTGATAATTTGTGCGTAATTGACTGACGTCAAATGATAGAACATCAGCCGTTCCTTTCTGATCTGGCTCTAATTGATTTTTTTATGTATTAATTATTTGGTAATATCCCATACAAGAAGGAAAATGTGCTTCATAAAGGATATTTTGAAATAGTATAAATCCTTTTTTGATCATGAACATCTATTTTTGTACTGTATATCTTGAATATATGTATACCTCGTGTCAACATTTATAGATATTTGGGGATATTTTGAAAAGGAAAAGAGGAAAAAATGTGAAAAATCTGTGAGAAAATTGATATTTATATAAGTGACATTGTATGCAAGAACCGATGAATTAAAACATTTAAGATTTAAATGGAATAAAAAAAATCTGGATATTATAATGAATAATAAAATAGAGAAAAGAATTGAGAATTGAAAGGATAAAAGAACTGAATGAAGAGAAAGAATAGAAGGATAAATAGTGACATAGTTATTATAAAAAACGAAGATAAAAATGATCGAAATACAATATTTAAGAAGAGGGCGGGGATTAGAAATGGCCTGGAATAGACAAATATTTTTTAGACCAAACGTACAAATAAATAAAAAAAACTGTGTGAACCCTAGAAGAAATGAGTCAAAGAGGTAAGATCATTAGAGAGGAAGGATAAATATTGCAGAAACAGTGGCATAACACGCTTAAGATTTATAGACAAGGAAAGGAAAGAGGGACAGGTTTGAAAATGGATTAGAATAGAAGAAAATTTAGGTATATATCAAATGTGGAAATAAACTATTAAACTGTAAAAGCACTAGAAAAAATGGTAGTTAAACGTATAAAAGAATTGACACCTAAAAATGTATGAGATGCTAGGAAAAATCATTAAAAATATTCACCCATCAGATTTACAGATTCATTAATATATTTTTTTCAATTTTCCAAATAAATAAAATAAATCGATAATATTTTTGACATAACTTGAATTGCAACTTATATATCATTCATTTTTTCCACTTTAATTATTCAAACTTCCCTTCTCAACGTATTCATTAATGTCTTTTTTCATTGTTAATTGTTGGTATTTCCAACTAACCTTCGTTGCAAAGAAACGTTTCCAAAAAAGTCCACAACTTATGAGATGTCGACACATGATTTATTTTCGCTCTGTATTTATTTATACTTGAGGCTGACCTTGTAATATTTACTACATTTCCAAAAATCTGATAAAAAAAAGATTTAAAAAATAGATATTTGAAGAGTATTGCTTACCAGAAATCAAAAAAGATAATCCAAAAAACTGAACTTAAAAACGAATCAGTGTTAAGAATTTGGGGTGTTCACTTCACAAAAATATAAAGAACACAGCCACTAGCCATACGGCTTGCTGCGAACGTCGAAAGTTGACGTCACAGCGTCCAAAATTAGCCGCCTTTCGTTTACACTTTTGTTCGACTGGCAACCTTGCATATTAAAGGTAGTCTTATAGACTATATAGTTTGGTTTGATCATATTTTAAGCGAAAAACGCCAAATATGTAGACGCATGTCAGTACTTACGCGGAAACCGAGTATTATTCCAGAAAAATATGTGAAAAAGGAATTTTCCAATGATCATCAATGAAAATATATAAAAACATTCACTTTATATTTTATATTTAGTAAATATTAGTTTGAATAAGTGAAAATGACCTTTTATATCAGATTAAACCTGACAGTTTTTCTCGTCTAATTGTTAGGCAACAGTTTCTCTTCAAACAACCCAAATTTACCCGATTATTTCCTTCCTATTAATTTTGACCAATAGCTATCAAGAATTGGTATGTCAAATATAAATTTTGATGGAAAAATTACTTAACAACTGTCAACTCAGCTGTCAGCAGTTTTTCCGGAAAAAAAATAAATAAAATTTCATGCAAGTTTGAGAAGTTGAACGTTATATTGTTCTTATTATTTTAATTTAAAAAAATGTATTGAAATTAAATGTTTATTTAACTCAGAAAATAATCTTACCAAATATCCCTCGTGCATCTAATTTTTCCTGTGGAAAAATTGGAGCACTCGTTTCTAAGTACAATCTGTTTTAACAAATTACTAAGAAACTCGTTTTTCCGAATTTTTTCGGAAAAATTAAATGCACCAGATATATTACCCCCGATAAAATACAAACTTCTTGTGCTATTAGAAGTGAAAAAACTGTTTGACAGTACCTGTCAGGAGATTTTTCGACTTTGCCCGTGGCAAAGCTTGAAAGTTGTCTCCAAAAATTACAATACCTTCGATAACAAGTAATTATGGTCTCCTCAGAACACCAATTTTATAAGTTATGAAATCAAACAATTTTATTTTGTTAAATCTACATTGTATTATGCTTACTATGGATCTACATCAAGTAAAAGCCTCATCTATTCAACCAATTTTATAGTCTATACCATTGATTCCCAAAGTGGTCCAGGTGGACCCTCAGGGGTCCACGGGAGCCCGACAGAGGTCTACGCTTGCGTGGAAAAAAATGGGGGTCCACAACTCGTTAACGGGGGTCTATAAAAATGTATTAGGTGATCCGACTTGACTTCTCCTATGAATATAGGGAGACAATAATATAGGCAGACAAGTAACAACACTGTACAAAGACGTATTGATGAAATGAGCTCTGATGTTGAAAGTTTCTTGTGTAATTATCTGCAAACAACTCATTTTTCTATTCAACTGGACGAGTCAACTTTACCTGGCAATGAAGCATTATTATTGGCATATGTTCGATTTATCAAAGGCGAACAAATGTTTGAAGAGTTACTATTCGCGAAAACTGACACTAAAGGTGAATCAATTTTTAATGTTCTGAATGATTTTTTTACGGAAAAATCAATTGCATTCACAAACATTATTTCGGTGACAACAGATGGAGCTCCTGCCATGGTCGGGCGATATCGTGGGTTTATAAGTCATCTTAAAAGGATTATACCAGAGGTAATTGCAATTCACTGTGTCATCCACCGACAACATCTAGTAGCGAAAAAATTGAGTGATAGATTGCACCAAGCGCTTCAATTTGTGATTAATGCAGTTAACAAAATAAGAAGCAATGCATTAAATACGCGCTTATTTGCACAATTGTGCGAAGAAAATGATGAGGACTTCCAACGATTGCTGCTACCGTTCTGCTACATACCGAAGTACGCTGGTTGTCGAAAGGTGCATGTCTATCAAGATTCTATTTGCTTTTCGACTCTGTTTTAGAGTTTCTGAACACTAAAGATCCTGTTTTAAAAGAAAACCTCATGAATTTCAAAGCAGACATTGCGTATTTGACAAATTTGTTCAAAAAATTCAATGACCTCAACCTATACAGTGACAAGGGGACAGCCTCAATTTGATAAAAACAAAGAGTGAAATTTCAGCTTTTCTTGGTAAACTGAAACTTATGAAGCAAAATATTGGTCGACGTGAATTTTCCCAGTTTCCAAATTTATCGCAGGTAGAATGCCTCGACGAAGATATTCAGACGTATGTTCAACATTTGATTGCCCTGTATGATGATTTTAAAATCAGATTTGAAGACATTCTGTCGATGGATATACCACCATGGATAATAATATAATCAAAATTTTGATTATATTGCGACTGTTTTTAAAATAATAATCATTATTAGTTTTGATGTTAAATTTTGATTCTACTAAGACTGTTATAACAACATAATTAAAAGTGTAGTAATTTTTGTGTTTGAATAAATAGCTACAAAACAAGAAAATATTTATTTTTACTTTTTACCACTCCGAAGTGGGAACTTATTGGTTTCTTGTACTGTGAGTCATCGTATACAAAAAAGTAAAGTAGGAATCCAACTGTTGGATGAAGATGCTTTTTAGACTGGCCTTGAAACTTAGCTTAAATGACAATACTCACAGCATAATCAAAGCAATATAAATTCTCACCTTTTTTTCGAAAACTTTTAACTCATAGTTGAATGAAAAATAGCCACAACACAGATTTTCATAGACATATACTTTTTTCGGGTTTTGGAAGTAAGTTAGTAAATGTAATAGCTGCAGGGGGTCTACCAGATCCAGCAAAATGTTTAAAGTGGTCTATGAGAAAAAAAAGTATGGGAACCTCTGGTCTATACATTTTGTAATATTGTTTTTAAATAGAACTGGTCATGTTATGTAGACATCCTTAAATTCCTCAGGGAATAGAGATAGCTCTGGGTACCATTCTTTTTTCTGACGAATCAACATTCACATTGAATGGAGAGGTAAACCAACAGAACTGTAGATATTGGTCAGCAGACACATACTCAGTACCCTGAACGTTTGGGCCGGTATCATAGGCGACCATATTATTGATCCTATATTTATAGATGGAAATTTGACAGCTGAAAAATATTTAAATATGCTTAGAAATGAAGTTATTCCTGCGTTGGCAAACTTATATCCCAACGCAATAGATCCTTGCTTACTGAATGAAAATGTTTGGTTCCAGCAAAACGGGGCAACACCCCATTATGCTTCAATGGTAAGAACTTATTTAGATGAAATCTTCCCCAATAAATGGATTGGACAAAGAGGTACTGAGTGGCAAGCCGTTAGATTTTTTTCTGTGGGGTTATCTCAAGAACAAAGTATATGCAACACAACCAACTAGCATTGTAGACCTCAAAGACAGGATAGCTAGAGAAATACGGAATATTTTACCTCAAACTTTAAACAATGTTAAGGAGGATTTCTATAGGAGACTGTGCTATTGCCAACAACTAGGTGGAGAACATTTTGAGCATTTATTTTAATGTATTAAAATCAAATACATCAGGTATTTTATGTATGTGTTTAATAACTGTAAAAATAAAAATTTCACCCTGTATAATTCATAATTGACCATACATTATTTAGTTTATTGGAATCGATTCATTAGGAGGATTTCAAAAATATGCAAATATACAGGGTGTTTCATTAAAAAAACAACACCGACTATGGCATACTTACGTGAATCACCCTGTACATTTACATTTATGTTTACATAACGCACAACTCAATTCAAAAGTTGACGTGTCTCGGCATTTTTTATGATTTTCTAAAATAATAACATGAAGAATTTTATTCCATAAGTGGTTTCCACACTGTATATATATAATAAACTATATTTAGGATGTAAGAATTGATTTTATAAAATATTCCAATTTAATAACTCACCGTTACCGTCGTAGTTATTTTGATAGTTTTCCTTGCACTACTGGTTATTGGTACAATGTCAGACGTTGAAGTTTTCGATGTTGTTAAGCTTCGATTTTCCATTCCCGACAATATTACTTGAGATCCTATAAATTTGTTTAACAAACTTTTAGCCTCAATATCCTCGGAGCTATCACCTAAAATAAAGAAACAGTATTATTATTTATCTGGTAAAAGCAAGCTGGTACATTGTGAAATATTTAAAATTGTCTCATTTTGCAAGAGGTGGGCAAAATATAGAAATAATTCAACTATTACTGACAATACTGATGGCAAATATAGAGGACATTGGACAATGGAATGGAAGAAGATAACAAGTAAAATGATCAAACTTCCTTTAAAATTTAAAATATCAAATATAAATAATTATCTTTGCAAAGAATACACGCAGATTTTTTATTCGTGTAGATTGAGGTGTCATTGTATTTTTCCATATTCACATATACAGACACGATTCACATGATGCTTAGGCAAGTATCTGAGTCAAGAGTTAATTCATGGAGATTAGTTACTAATTGTTGATAAGATGGAAGTCTTGAAGATCTTTCAAAAGAAAACTGAAAGTATGGTGTATACAAATTAAGTAAGATTGACAGAGGATACAATGGATGTAAAAAAATAAAAACTAAGAAGAAGTGATAAGAGGTAACAAAAAAAGAAAATTTGACGAAGAAACATATGATACCCGAAGTAACGATTATATATAGAGGATAAAATAGATTAATGCACATAATAACTAGTAAGTAATGAATTAAGGAAGAAAATAATGACTAATAAAGTGTGACAAGTGATAAAAAATACAATAGAAGGAAAGGTTGATGAAGAGGAAAGAGACCACAAAGATGCAATGTTGAAGATCATTTAGAAGAAAACTATGAACATGTGGGGCCCAAATTAAGCTGGTTATTAAAAAAGCTTTACAATTAATTATTTTTCTATAAACTTAAATTTCAAACAATTTTTCCGGTATTGGACGATTTACATCTATCATTATTTTGGTTATAAAATTGCCGAAATAATATATAAAATCATTTTGAAAAAATTTACCTTCTTGATATTCTTCAGTCTTCATTCTAGATATCACGTCGGCGACACCTGTAACGGTGGATTTGTTACTAAGAAAAGTCCCGCCACTGGTAGTAGTCGTCCTGGTAGTTTGTTTAGAAGTTTTAGTCGCCGTCATTACGTCTGTAATTAATTTTAGATATTAAAACAATATTTTTAATAGATTACTTTAAGGATTATGCATTTTTAGATAAATAAAACTGCAACAAGTCAGTTTAAGATTATGGAAATCATTACGATTAATTTTCTATTCAAAATTGCTGTGATTTTTTTCAATTTTTGGTATGGAATTTTTTCGTAGCAGGATGTCAGATGGACTATTCCTGATTTTTTTATTAATCTGGATATATATTATTTACTAGTTGCTTATACGAGTAGGTACTTACCGGTTGAGTTATCTTCATCGCTAGAAGGATTTTTAGAATCTTTGAAACTGGACGTTCTCAAAATTAGACCTGCCTTCGGGTAGGTAGTTTGCCGTTCATTTTTTAAAGATTCCACTAAAAGTAACAGAGATATGTTGAATTAAGAAATAACTAAACTACGGATAAAAGTTTCGTCAAAGAATAAACATTTCTTTTTCTATTGTTGGTCTTCTTCACAGTTTTTAGTTGTATACATATTATTAGTGGTTTTAAAGTTTCTGTTTTTGTTTTTTTTACAGCATTTTTTTAATTTCTTCCTTTTTCTTGATATTTTTTTATTGGTGAACCATTTTACCTATTTACTTTAAAACACGCGCGGGTTTTAAAGTTACCGTGGCAACATCAACAACTCGAGAAATTAAGTTTTAATCTATGGTCTAAACTCTAAATCATGTCTAAATGACAATTTTTTCATCATTGATCTGACAGGAGTAGTTTGTAACGTCAAAACTTTTATTCCAACATATTTAGCAATGTCAAATTTATAAATTAAAATGGAAAATGCCGTTGGTGTTGCTTGAAATATTAATATTTCGATTTTTCAAATCTTAGGAAATGGTATTTAAATTAATACTATTGACATTCACAAAACTTAATAAGGTTGAACTTCCATCAAAATACAAATTAGTTTATGTTTTTCTCATTTCCATGACAACGCAAGGTATACATCATATACATCACGAATTCAACCATTTGACATTTAGTTCTTATTTCCATCTATGATTTCCATATCTTGTTGTTGTAGTAGTTATAGACCAGTATTTATAATTTCAAAGTGCACCAATAAAAAAAATAGCGTAAAGTATTCGTGGATAACTGGTCTTTATAACACTTGCTCTATTTCGAAAAATCGCGCGTGTTTTAAAGACCTTAATATCCACTTATACTTTAATATACTATTATAGTTTGTTAATTATATTTTTTCTAGTTGGTTTTTGTTCTTCTATTTTTTTTATTCAATTATTTTTTAGTTCATTTTCGGTCTTTTAAAGCTTTTTTCATGCTATCCCTATTAATTTTTTGTCTCCTTAATAGTTTTAGAACTATTAAGATCATTAAAAATGTTTTACTATTTCTGTATATTTCATACTGCTTCTCAATAATCATGTTATTCGGATGTTCCAAGTACAATTTTTGACGGAAGTTTTTAAAACTTTTTTTCCGAACTTTTGTCTATTTTGAGGCAACCAGTTGGTTTTTTCATATTTTAAAAATTCACATTATTTATGAAGATTTACATTTATTTTTAGTCGTGTTTAAACGAAGGGAAATTCGAAACTCTATAATCAGGTTCTAATTCTCAGTATCTAATCAGGATATTAATATTATCTCTAATGCAAAAATCAAAAATAAAATTCAGAAGAAAAGCGATACCAACAACTTTTTTTCAGTTTCTCACTCATTTCCAAAATTATATAAAACTACTTTAATAACTCTTTGCCTGGTGTGGTAAATTTCTACGATCTGACCTCATGCCGATATAACGAAATTTCGAATTTTGAAACCGTGTTTTCTCATACTTTAAAATTTCTCAGTAATGTCGTTCTTCCGTTTGAGGTACATACATTTAAAAAAAAATAGAAATACAAAAGTTCCAATAAACATACCTGCAGTATCAATGAACTTCTGAGAAAGTGCCTTCACTGAATTTTTCCTTTTGAAGTTTGACGTTCTGTTAACTTCCGTTACAGAATCTTCAATTTGTTTCCCCTGAAAATTTTATAATACAAACTATTTGCTGAAAAAAATTAAAAGTAAATACTCACCTTTTTTTTACTCGTAAGTGCTTCTAATGATGGCGTGTTATCGTATCCGAATTGTTGAGTGGTCGTTACGCTTGTTACTAAATCATTATTTTGAATTTGTTCATCGGTACTCAAATCTCTCGGATCCGTCGAATATTTCGTTACGCTTATTTGTCCCACCGGCTCGTTGCCATTTTCAGAATAATATTCACTTTTAACGAAGGTACCTTGAACTAAATACGAAACAGAAATTAAACAAATACTAGATCACAGGCTTTAATTGTCACCTCCAAGTAATGAAGAAGTCAGAAGGTTTAAAAACAACCTCAAATAAATAGGACTCAAGAAACTGCTAGCCTCTCAGACTTATAATGAATAAGTAAAAGAAGGGAATAAAAACAGACTCATGATTACCTTTGGTGGTGCCGTTGTTTTGAGTTCTTAACGCCTTTAATCCAAATAAGGGCGAACCATTTTCGTCAGTAGGACCTACACCATAACTAGACGTAATTAAGTCTGTGGGTTCACACGCAGCCGAGGTTATCCTTTTTTCTTCTTTTACAGCTTTCCTGATGCTAGAACTACTTTTTTCAGTTGTACTGGTGGAAGATACTTTTTTGAGATTCCTCTGTTTCACCCATTCTGGTTTATCGTCTTCGGTTTTCTTTTGACGTGTTTCGGTTTTCTTTAAGACTGAAGCACCTGTTGCTTGTTTCGTAACTGTGGTAGTCGAAGTTTTATCGGTACTCAACTTCCTAGTTTGCTCAGTTCTCGTAGATGTTTCGGTAACTTTGGTTTTTGTACCTCTTTCAGGACTAGATATTCGTATTATTTCTGTTGGTACTTCTGAAGAACCAGTAATTGTGTAGGTTGTTTTGGATTGGGTTTTGTAAGAGGAATCGGTAATGTTTGGACTTTGCTGGCGCGTTGGACTGTATCTGCTCGTTGTCGTGGTTCTAGTTGTGATAATTTCGCGTGTTCTAGTCCTATCTGGACTGGGTTTTCTATCTTCCTCTGGTTTCTTTGTTATTTTAACTGCTCTTTGTGGGCTAGTGTCTTTTGACGTAGGTCTTTTTGACATCGTATCTGTTTTAACTGAGTTTTCTTGGATGCTGTGAGTATTTGATGTAATACTTTGATCTGAATATTTGCGCGTATAAGAAGATTTTCTACTACTATTATTCTGTTTGGAATTTAACCTTTTTTCTTTAATGTAGATAGTAAGGGTATTCTCTGATATCAGTTTTTTCACTAAACGAATTTGGGTTCTTATAACTCTGCGTAGCTCATAGCTTTCTATTTTTTCGAGCTGGAAATAATTTTAAAAATGCATTAGTTTTTTTTAACACTGTCAACAGCATTTAAATTATGTTTACTTACCAAATTTTCCAAAATTTCAATCTCAAATATATCTTCAATGTCTTTTTCCGTAATGGACTCGATATTGCTGAATTTTCGTTCAGAAGTCGGTTTATTAGAAGTCGGTTTGGATGGTGTGCTAACAATACTTCCTGGCTGTACTTTTTTCAAAGTAATTCCGAATTTAGTTGTTCTGGTCTCAACTTTTGTTTTGGAAGTCACTCCATCAGGGCCATTTGGATGCGTACTTTTGTCTAGTGGTAACATATAATGGGGAACATCGCCAGTTCTATCACGACCTTCTGGTGTTCTAGATATTGGACTGTCTCTTCCAGGAGATTTAGACTTTGGTCTGCTATCTCGTGTTGCACTGGTACTGCTATGGGGGTGTACGCTTCTATCTAAAGGTAACCTATAGTGGGGTACATCGCCAGATTCAGA
>CAJUYI010000538.1:0-27516 GCA_910591695.1 Galerucella pusilla | reverse complement strand
ACAGCTCTGGTCCGATGAGGTCGGGCGTTATCGTCCATAAAAACGAAGGAATTGCCAACAGCTGCGCGCCATAGTCTCACGTGAGGATGTAGAATCTCTCTGAGATACCTATCACCAGTTAACGTTCCCTCCACATGAATTAATTCTGTGCGATCATTTAACATGATACCAGCCCAAAACATAGCACTTCCTCCTCTGAAGGGCGGCACGGGGCGAGCATGGGCAAGATGAGCAACTCTCGTTGGATCCCAACACACACGTATTCGATGGCTATCTTGTACCAAACAAATCCTTCGTCTCGTCGGAAAAAAACACCGAATTCCAAAATTCTTCAGGCAAGGCCGCTTGTTCTTGAGCCCACTGTAGTCGGCGAACTCTGTGCTCAAGTTGTAGTCTGGGCACTCTCATTGGTCGGCGACACCTCAAACCTGTCGCAAGTATTCGTCTTCGTAATTTCGAGATCGATACTTGAACTCCCAACGCATGTCTCATATCTCTTTGGAGTGCTGGTATTGCCATGGTCGGGTTTCTTCGGATAGTTAAGTGGATATAGCGGTTTTGCTGCTGATTAGTATCACGCCTTCTACCGCTTCTAGGTCTATCACGAAAATAATTGGTCTGGAGATACCGGTTTCATACACGAGACACATCACTTTGCCAAACGTCAACTCTGTTTGCGACGAACCTTTGAGAATGACATTCTTCAACTAAAGCCACTATTATTGCACGGTCAATCTCACTTATGACTTGAAATGGTAAACATTGATAAACAAGCCAACAAAAAATTATTAGCGCAAAAAAATTCCTTCGCATCCGAAGAAGGTGATGCAAAACTTTTGAATCTATGTGTATATGTATTAGCGCGCTATTGAGGTTGGTTTCCACTTTTACTTCCTCCTCTATTTCGGACACCTCCAAAACAAATATATTTTTCTCTACAATTTATAATTCATCAACAATTTTCATGAAAAATAATAAAAATGACAATTTGTTGATAAGCCCGGACCTGTCGCAAATCTAATCAAAGCTGTTTAACTCAATTCAACGCCTCAAAGTACCTTACCTTGATATCCATATAAGGTAATACACCTTATTGGGTCAATTGGGCTAAAATATTTATTTCTCTTAAGGCTGTGCTTCTTTTTTAAATCGGATAACCTTAAGGACCAAATTCATTCACCGCCCGTTAATAATTACTCGCAATTAATTTTTTAATAATTAGAGCGGAATAATCATTCATAACTTAAAAAAAAATCTCAAAACATATGCTTCGTTAAAGAGTTGTTTGGCCAAATAAGAGATATAATTCGCATTTTTTTGATGTGATGCAATTTCGTGCTTGTAACAAAAACAATATTGACCTTCGACGGTAAAGTTATATACATGGTAAAGTGTCAATCTCCCAGCAAGGAACGTTTAATTTCTTGTAATACTAGACCGAATCTTGAATGGTAATAAGTAGTTTTGACGCCTGAATGTTTCATCATTAATCTCTACACATAGATAAAATGGTATTTGAAATGTTTTTAAAACATGTTAGTTAAACAGAATCGCTTATATTCTGTATTTGACTTGTCTTATGTCATGTAAATGATACACAAAGATTAATAAATTTATCTATCTATCTATCTATCATTATCATTATATCTTTTTGGGATCAGTATACTCAGATTACAAAATTCCTGTCTAGGTTTAAAATATCAGATTTCTCAATCGCTAAAACAATTTTTTTAAATTATTTGTTAAAGTGTTTAGAACGATAAGATGTAAACACCAACGGCGGCATCTCAAAGGATCCGTTGAAATGATTTCTTACATTTCTTTGTTTTTTCAAGTTTTCGAAAATAAGTCCAATAATATTGGGAAAAGTAGAATTCGATAGATGGCGCTCTGAAATGTCAATGTCATCTTAGCAACGAGTAAAACAAATCAGCTGCCGTATAAGCCCTTTGATATTTAGGTGGTTTTATTTTGCTGTTTTAGTTATTTTCAGTGTGTGTTTTGTAAAACTTTTGCTTTTTCTTTGATTGTGCTTTAGTATTTTGTGTTGTTAAACTAAATTTAGACTCCTAATATTTTTATTTTTGGAGTAATAGGTATGATTGATATCATAGATAATATAACACAGTTGATATTGGTGAAAAGTACAACAAGCGTTCAATTAACTGTTTAATTTTAGGCCTGATTTCGTGTTTTCAATTCATTTTTGATGTAATTATATATACAACTTCAACTTCAACTTAACTTTTTATTTTTCGCGGCATTTTTGGTTCTGTTTTTGGTTTTGCGAAATATAACCCTGGTATACACACATATAATATGCTATGTATGAGCTATGACTGTAGTATAGTGTGAGCTTAGGTGATTCTACCAAAAGCGAAAGCAAAGTTTCACCATATTTACCTTAGTTTGTATGGTCAAGAATGATGTTCTTGTCGGAGCCTCCATATATGGTCTCACCATTTCAATAACATCCTCAACAAGAGGTTTTGTTAATCTAAAAATTTGTATTAATTTTCTAGTAGAAAGTTGAAACGGATTTGTCTGTGGAAGAACATCTCTTCCAATATTCATTTCTTCCCAAGCCTCCTCAAAATCATCAATCATGGCATCATGCCAAGTTGGTTGAATTCATCCATAATGCATTAATTTACCGAAAAGCAGTTGAAAAGTCTACAAAAAACAAGAATAAAATATCCTTGTATTGACAAAAAACAAGCCAACGATAAGTTTTGAGGTTAAATCTAAATATTTTCGCATTATTTTTGCTTTTTCTCTCAGTCATGACCAATAGAATCAAACTCCCCTAGGGAGTGATAATTTCCCTCATTTTTCAATAGAAATTTTTCAAGAATATACGGCATTTTAAAATTTGAGGGAACCACGCCAACTTTTGATCATTTCCCCTCTAAATTTCTATTCCCACAAATTCAAGAATAGCGGCACTGGAAGGGTTAATAAAGTGGATGTGCAAATCCCCAATTTAATTTAGTACTCGTTGCAAATCCAGAACGGTTTCTAAATGTCAGTTGGAACAAACTAGAGATGGGCAGAATCATCGCAATATTTCAATATTCGGATTATCAGGTTTTAAGTGATTTCAATAATCGCTTCAGCTTTTTATTGCTCAATAGAAAATGAAATTGGCTTTTCCTGGGAGTCAAAACAGACGGAGTTTCTACGTTTCTAAACCATCCACTAATTCTTCTTTCATACCTTGACTGACACAGGACTTTCACTTCTATAGGTTAATCTGGGTCAGTTTTGTGGCCTTATGGCCGTTAGCACCAATTTATATTTAAGTAGACTTAAAGTTAAGTGGCGCTTTGAGAAAGTTTTGTTTTGCACCATGAGCAACTGGTCATTTTAAGCTGCACCTAGCTAAGCTTAGAAAATCGCTCGCTTATTCTCCACTTATCCTCTAAGTGGAGATTTCTAACCTAACATTCTTGTGTTTCGATTGACATATATATCAATGATTTTTCTGTTTTCGGGTTTTCGTTTTCCCTCTTCCAATTTCAAGTGTGTTCATTTTTATTTTTGAGAAAGGATGTTTATAGAGGATGATTTGGAAGTATTGGATATTTTTGGAAATGGATTTCCAATAAGACAGTACAACCGTGAAAACCATCATGAAGAATTGGATGAAAAAACCTTTTTCCAAAGGTTTCGCTTGAACAAGCCAACTGTTTTACAACTCGTAGAAATTCTAGAAGATTCTTTGGACCATTTTTTACTGTGTTTTCCATTGTAAACAATTCTCTTATTTAAAAAACAAGAATAAAATCCTTTGATTTCCAAAGAATTGACTTTTAACAGCTTTTAATACGTTATTTCAAACCACAAAAACTAAAAGTCACTAGAAACCATAGAGAAATAAATAAAACTCAACTTAAATAGCGAGGTTGACAAATGTATTAAACACTTAGCTAAGAAGCAGAGCAAAAACATTGGTACAACTGAACCTTAACTAAGCGACCCTTAAGTTTTAAACTCGCCATAGCTATTCTATGCTTATGCTTCTATTGGTGCAAACGGCAATTAGCTGCCTATAGGTAATATCGATTGCCACTAGCGCTGCAGGTGGATGGGTTTGAAAACTAATTTTTTCATTCTAGGTCTTTCCTATTACCTTCCACTTTTATAGGTTAGACTGTTTTGTGTACCAGCCCGAACGCAACAGCAACAGATCAATCGTTTAACGTTTAACCTGTCTGAGTTAGCCCATGTCTCTCAAATGTCAAATTACCCAAAATTAAAACCATCTAATTGCACTTATTTTTAATACCTAAACTGTTGTAACTCATAAACACATTTCTAGTCAAAGATTTAATACAACGTATAACATCTTCTGCGTAAACCAAAATATCGCTAGCTTCGGAAACCTTCTCCTTATCTTTGATATTTAAAATATAAGTAAATTTGATTTGCTTGTATTGAAATTTCAAAAAATCTATGACGGACCCAAATAAAATACCGGAAACATCACACAACGGTCCCACTTCGAGCTGGATTCGTTTCATGACAGCTTGAGCAGACAGAGCAACATTTTCAATCTCGACTTCGTCAAATATTTGTTCTGTACAATAACCAAAAGGGTACAGTAGACTTTTACCATTTTCTTGTAGCGATACAAACAATTTTATTGAAAGTTGGTTACAGTGTATGGCAGTGAAAATAGCTCTTGTAGTTGGAGCACCGAATCGTAGATTTGTTTTCCATTTTCCAATGGCTTTTAAAAAATCTTCAGTACTGATATCGTCCATGCAGTTAGCGCCTAATAAAATAGGAAAGTTGTTGGTCAAATTCAACGAACCATCCTCCGCTCTATTATTAACATTTTTATCATAAGCATCTGGGTTTGAGCACGGAATGATCAAATAATTCATAATTTTTGTTAAGCTATTATTCTTAGTGATAAAATCTACGAGGTACAGAGCTGATGCAATCGCTAAACAATCAGATCCGTCAGAACCAGCCTCTATTAAAGTAGACATTTTTTCTTGATCATATGAATCATCAAATAACACAACTAGATATATTGGTCGTTCTTCTAAAGATTTTCCGATTATCTCTAGTTGTAATCTTTCAGGGTATTTTTTCACCATATTGCTCAAAAATTTCGTTATTTCTTCATAAGTTAAAAATTTGTCATGGCATTTTACAGGGCATCGAAATTTTGTTACATTTTTGGGATCGTATGTGAATTTTTTCGGTTTTGAATGATTTTGGTTTTTAGGAGATGTGCGTTTTCTTTGTTTGCGCCAACTTTTAGTGTTACGCTTAGTTCGGGTTGGTTTTCTCTTTCTTGCCATTGTCACTTACAAAATTTGGATTGTTTATGTCAAATTTGATTCAGGTAGTTACCACAGAATAAACATTTAGCAGTTACATTTCCAAACTTCTCATGCCGTTTTCACCAATTGGTATTTAAGTAGACTTAAAGTTAAGTGGCGCTTTGAGAAAGTTTTGTTTTGCACCATGAACAACTGGTCATTTTAAGCTGCACCTAGCTAAGCTTGGAAAATCGCTCGCTTATTCTCCACTTATCTTCAAAGTGGAGATTTCTAACCTAACATTCTTGTGGTTTCATTGACATATATGTCAATGATTTTTCTGTTTTCGGGTTTTCGTTTTTCGTCTTCCAATTTACCAAGTGTGTGTTTTTTTTAATTTTCGAAGGATTTTTATGGAGGATGATTTGGAAGTATTAGATACTCTTGAAAATGGATTTCCAAGAAGACGGTACAACCGTAAAAACTATTATGAAGAATTGGATGAGAAAACCTTTTTCCAAAAGTTTCGCTTGACCAAGCCAACTGTTTTACAGCTCGTAGAAATGCTGGAAGATTCTTTGGAGCATCCGGACAATTTGTAAGCCCAGACAGGCCATCAGTTTTCTTATTTTCAATAAACTCTTTGTATTTTGCAGCTAAGGATATTAGCAACTCTTTTTTCGAACTGTATAATTTGCCGATCTGATTTTCTTATCTTTTACTGTGTTTTCCATTATAAACTATTTTCTTATTTAAAAAACAAGAATAAAATCCTTTGGCTTTCAAAGAATTGACTTTTAACAGCTTTTAATACGTTATTTCAAACCACAAAAATGAAAAGTCACTAGAAACCATAAAGAAATAATTCAAACTCAACTTGGCCACGTTCATAAGCTTACTCGGAGTAAGGATAGTTTACTCCGAAGCGTTCATAAATTTACTCTACCAGTATATACTTTCATAAACGTTCAGAAACCTACCCGGAGTAAACTCTGCATACTCCGCTTTTTAATGGAGTATTATATACTCTGACAGTTATGACAGTTTGGATACAGTAGCTCTGTTCAGATCACTGCTGGTTATTTTTATTGATAAATTGATATTATTTGATTTTGATACAGTCATATATACTATTAATAGATATATGGTTACAGTTGATTGCATTGCATATCAATAATGGACTACTCTGTGTTATCAATTGGAAAGGATACCATTATTCTTAAAAATAAGGGTAGGTACCTACCTAATGCCTACCTATGCTGTAATATAATACTTTGAAATTTATTAATCATCAATCATTATCCAACATGAGTTCCTAACATTGTGTTATGATATTAGTATTATTAATCTTCAACTCATCCATGGTTTAATCAATGTCCATGGTTAATTAATTTCTATTTTCGAAATGAAAAATATAACCCCAAGTTCATATACACAACACAATGACGTTTTATTTACCTCCGGCAGATGTCTTGGGCCGATGTAGCCTCTGAACGGTTACTCCGAGTAACCAACAAACATACTTTTCTAATCACGTGATCATACTCTTCTCTACTCACTGGAGTAAGTTTATGAACGTAGCCCTTAAATAGCGAGGTTGACAAATGTATTAAACACTTAGCTAAGAAGCAGAGCTAAACATTGGCACAGACAGATTATAATCTGTGACATTGGTGCAACTGAACTTTTTTTATAAGCGACTCTTAAATTTTAAACTCGCCATAGCAAGAATGACAGTTCATGTCCATCATTCAAATCTTAATTCTTTTAGAGCTTTTTATCATTGTGAAAATCTACAGGTAATAATTATGAAATAGATAAGATAATATTACAAGTTTCTAGTTTAGATACAATCGTTGGGTTCCGGTAGACTTCGCGACCCTCGGAATTTTATGTTAATTTTAGATTTGTTTGAAAGCTTACCTTAAATAAAGCAGATTAAAACAAAAATTTCGCTGGATCATCCAGTAATTACTTCAAAAATCACGATTTTAGTTCAAAAAATTGTACTTTTTCAACACCAATTCATGCTATTTCACGATAAATATTTTCACTTTAAACAGTAAAGGTTATTATCTTGAACTAAATGTCAGTCTGTTTCACACAAAAAACCGGAAGAAAATACTTAAATTTTGCCAATTTTTAGAAATATTCGTAAGCATTAATATTTTCGTTTGACACTTAAGCTTATAAAATTACACACTAAATCTTATGTCAAAGCTTATGTCTAGATATCATAGGTTCACAAATTAGGATCAGGTGATACTTCCTAACGGCGTTGTCAAATGGTCTTAATTTTCTTTCAGCTGAATACATTGTAATAGATTACATGAATATATCACAATATAAAATAATTTGCATTTATAACCATGAAAATTTATATAATAGTTAGTTTAACAATTTTTTTCTTATTCTCTTGCTCCGTATTTAATGATATTTTAGTTACACTTTGATCTGTGTCAGTTGGTGGGGAAGCGGTATGTGTTGAATTATGATAATTTTTTTTGCTCTAGTAGAAATCTCATGAAGTCAGTCAATTTGAGGTGAAGAGATGTATTCCCTTCCCCTTCTCGAAAAAGTGTGTAATTTGTATTTCACTTCACATGGATGCGCGCCGGGTCGACGTTTCGCAATTCGCGCGCGCGAATTGCGAAACGTCGACCCGGCGCGCTCGCTTCGCTCGCGATATCAATCAATCAATCAATCCAGATCTTTGAATTATGAAATTCATCGATAAGCATACTGACTTCCCTTCCCTTTTTTGAAAACATCATAATATGGAATAAAAATCATTTTATATTCATGTCTATCTATATGCATACATGTTTATTCCCTTCCCCTTCTCGAAATATACCCACTTATCGGGACATTTAACATTAATTTTCAACTAAAAATCACAAAAATATGCATAATTCTTTATTTTTACTCCAACGTCATAAAATATACACGTACCAAGTTAGTACCTGTGGAACATACAATATTATGTCCAAAAAAGTACATTTTCAATACATACATTTTAGATCATAAAGATAGTAATTAAATCGGTGTTATATGTGAAAAGATACATCTGAAATCTTGGTGTTATTTCCAAGCCGTAACGAGCTACGGAAATGAAAGCTGGCAACATTGCCCATTCTCCGCTCTTTCTTAAATTTGTGACCATCCGATATCAAGACAGAATTGTCAAAAATTGTCAAATATTTAAAAAAAATGGCGGATTTTTGGTACTTTCAATTGTGATTTTCTCTTTCAAAACTGGATAATCCAAGATTTTTTTTTTATTAAAACGTTCTATAGCAATAGGGCTTTCTATTAAAAAAAAAATCGTTGCAAAATTCCGAGGGTCGCGAACCTTACCGGACCCCAATCGTTGAATAGTCAAATTTTCAGGCGTTTTCCTCGATGTAAATAAAGTTCTTTTGGTGAATTTGGCCGTGCTTTAATTAAATCGAAGACTTATTACCTTACACAATATAGGTATTAAAAAATCGGTACAACCATATCAAAGTTGTTGCAGAAGTTAAAAATGAAAAAGCAAGAGATAGGGACGTTTAAAATAACATTATACTGTAGTGTTTTGATATAAACACACAAGTGCTTATTTCCACGTCATTTCTTAGAATGACTCGTCTACGGTAATGCGATATCATAGTAAAGTGGAAACGGAAATATCATACTTTTGCAACACCAAAACAAATATTTAGTTAATAAAAAAAAACAGCAAATTCTGTGAAACAAGAAATTTTTCTGTCATAACATCGTAATTGAGAGATTTATGAATTTACTATAGTTCAAGCAAGGCTGAGAAAAAGAAGATCTTGAAAAAGAAGCAGGATCGTACTTAGTACGATTCTAACCAATTTTTAATAGTTAATAGAAATCAAAGTAATATTAGAGAAAATATGAGGGAACTTAGTAGTGGATTAATATATTTTAGTGTTTTTCGTTATAACGAAGAATTGTAACTGTTCCGTTGTAGCTTAAACTCAATAATTAGTAGCAGTGACCGCATTAAAACCGGTTTTATTTCAAGATAATTATAGTTCTTTTCACAATCTAAGAAACTGACTTGACTTGACTTAGGCTTGAGATGCAATAAAACCATAAAACTTTTCTGATTTACCGTGCAGAGCCGCACTATATCTGATGAAAAAAGAAAAGTACTAAGTATGATGAAAAAGTATAACTTTTCAAAGAAATTCGTTACAGAAATGAGCAACAAGAAAGAATGGGATCCAAATACCATTACCAGACTTGGAATGTATGTATGTATGTGTGATTTTGGGGTGACATTCACTGAGACCTAAAAGATCTATTGTGCCCCCTTACTTCTACTCAGTTTCTGAGGAGAGTCTCAGAAACTAGTAGTTCCTTTAGTCCTGTATCCCGGAGGAATTTTAGTACCAGACTTGGAAAGAATGCCATTCAATGGTACACAGACGGCTCAAAAGCAATGGAAGGAACTGGGATAGGAGTGTTCGGGCCAGGAACCAAACACTCTGAAAGCTTGGGAAAAACCCCAAGTATCTTTCAAGCGGAAATCCACGCCATAAGAAAGTGCGCCCAGTTCAATATTGATCAAGAATACAGAAGACAAAGGATTATCATAATGTCGGATAGTCAAGCAGCCATTAAGGCACTGAGCTCTTGTGTAATCAGTTCCAAAATGGTGTGGGAATGACTAGACAAACTCAATGAACTAGGCGAGAACAACATAGTCACCTTACTATGGATTCCAGGACATACTGGAATAGAAGGAAATGAAATAGCAGATGAACTAGCAAAGAAAGAAATACCTTTCTGGGGGCCTGAACCCTTTTGCGGAATCAGCCCCAATGTAATATTGGAAGAAATAAGTAAAGCCGAGAAAAAGAGAAGATCTGACCATTGGAAACATCTAGTAGTGCTTATACAATCAAAGACTCTTCTGGGTGACTACAACCTATTGAGATCAAAAGAATGCATAAGTCAAAGTAAAACTGCGCTAAGAGTTTTAACAGGGATCCTAACGGGACATTGTCGCCTGAATGGGCACCTGAAAAAGCTCAAAATAGTGGAGGAAGAAGAATGCAGATATTGTGGAATGGAAGAAGAAACCTCCATCCACATACTTTCCAACTGCACAGCACTTCAGAATCCTAGAGCACAGCACCTGGAGATTACTGGATAGAAGAGGAACATTTGCCTAAGTTGAAGCCTGCAGTCATCCTAAAATTCCTCCGGGAAATAGAACTAAAGGAACTACTAGTTTCTGAGACTCTCCTCAGAAACTGAGTAGAAATAAGGGGGCACAATAAATCTTTTAGGTCTCAGTGAATGTCACCCCAAAAAACACACATACATACATACCCAAAAGAGTAACGGTAATAATTCATTATTCTCCAACAAAATAATACTTTTATGGCTTTATTGCTAATATCAGGTCAGGTCAGTTTTTTAGATCGTTTCTTAGAACTATGCAAATAATATTAAAAATGCAGAGCGGGGCATCCTTTACTTAGAAGGATCTCTTCACTTCTGAGGATTATCAATTTGAAGTAACTGGTATATTACCTAACAGTTCTAAATTTTTTACATTTTTTACTTAATAGTTGAGTTTATTCAATATATTATTAAGTGTGAATTGAATCTATTTTTTTATTGGTTGAAGATCTCTTTAATGGTTGGTAGGACAAAGTTATTATTTTTTTATTGAACTTAATCTTAAAAATTGAATTCAGACATTATCAAAATTAGTCTGTGTAGGTGTGCGATGCAATGATGAAAAGAATTAGAAACAAATAAAAACAAGTTAAAAACTGGATCTAATATATTGATACTAGGTATGTAGTTGTTGATACCAGTTATGTAAAATGTCAAGGATTTTTATGTGTTTTATTCCACTAGTTTTACTATTTTTACATCATTAACTAGCTTTTGTCCGCTACTTCGTCTGCGTAGAAGTCGAAAATGGTTCTAATGGGATTTACAATTAGGTTTTTACGTTATTATGAATGTCAGTATTGCATTGTACCATGGTTTTAGGTCAGTTCAATGTTTTTAAATAAAATATTATTGAGTTTCCAAACGTGTCAAAATAAAATCTAATATAAATCAAAAGCCTTAAGGATATCAACTTCGATAAGGAGCATTAGGATTAAAGTTTACGAAAAAATTTAGATTGTTCTTAAATTTTTAATTAATTTGATTTATGAAATCAAACAATTTTATTTTGTGTTATATTTTATTTTGCGAGACTGAGATGGAATATAATTTCGAATACATACGATGTTAGTTATCCGATTTCTTTCACTGTCCTCATAAAATATATACGACTGAGGTGAAGGGTGAAGAGGGCTGTTTGGGATTTGGTTGGTTGAAAATGTTTAGTTTAGAGATAACCATATTACCGAAGCGAGTAAAATTTAGAGACAGTATCACGGAGTTTTATTATAATATTGTACCCAATTAAAACATAATCTTACATTTGTTAAATCTACATTTTATTTAAACATAAAGTGACGCGTTTCGCTAACACAGTAGCTTTTTCAAACGAATGGAGGTATAAAGAGAAACTTTCTATTTATACATACAGTGCCTTAATACTAAATTATACGGATGTTTAACAATAAAATTATAATCTATTTACAGGAAATGAAATGAATTTGTCTAAATATGGGATTAACTAAAGTATTTAACAAGTTTCCCTGGAAACTCATTCACAACCATCCTACAGGAATCTTTCTAGGTAAAAAGGTTTAATAATGGAGAATTGTTAATATAAAGTTGGTCGTTGAGAAGATTATCTGAATATTTGTTTTTATTTATCTCTAGGGCATTTAAAATATTGTGTTGGTTTGCTAATAAATGATTTGAATAGTTGGAATCTAATTTTTGATTGTCATAAATACATCTTCTAATACCAAAATGTCATTCTTTTCAAATGGCATATCTTGTATATCACACTTTTATTAAAATGCACATAAAAATTTGTATGTTTATATTTATATTTATATGTTTGTATGTTTCAACCAAACGTTGTGGATAATAATTAAAGCTAAAAATTTTATTCAGAATATTTTTTTGACTAACACATCTTCGATAAAATTGTGCATAACTAATAAATTTGTATGAAATTTTGTGAATGTTTATGTTTTTTTTGCATTTAATAAGCAGTATGTGAGAATTAAATAATTATGGAAATAATATCACCCACCCTTTTGATCATATAAAAAGTGTAGGTACTCATTGATTATTCCAGCGTTATATTTTCGAAATACCCACTTAGAAATTACTACAAATTTACAGTCAGTACCGGTCTCAGTTCATCACATGTACATCTTTCGACAAAAATAAAATATATCCTATTTAGTAAACAAATTTACACTTGAAACGAAAAAAATAAGTTAAACAATGCATCTGCACGTAGTAATTATTTACCAAAATCACTCATTGTATTGTATCTATAAATAGCGTTTGCTCATATTATTCTTTATGTAAAATATATTATCACATCCACAATAATTTAGTCAGGTTGATTTACAAGAATTAGAATTTGTGGTGCGTTACTAAAAACATTAACAAACGCAAATGATTAAATCTATATATTTAGAATATCTTCAGAAACTATCAAAATAAAAACAAGGATATTGAATTTACGAGGTCGGTAACTTTATACAGGGTGTTTTCAAATGACACTTACAACGTTTGCATGTAGATACCTTTCGTAAAATTGGACGAAATGATATAAGGATTAAGGAGTCCAGTACATTTACTTTTCGAAATACAGGGTGTTAAATTAAAAAAAAATGTTTTAATTCGATAACTTCAAAAAAGATGGATAAATTGATTTGATATTTGGCAGGTTGTTTTTAAATGTAAAAGGGCATATGTTGATGGAAAAATATTTTACATTTTTTGATCCAGTGGTGTAGACTTGGAAGAATATGTTACCTTCCCCCCCATTTTTTACGCCACTGACATTTGAAGCAATTTTTATTCAATTTTGTATTCCTCGATGGTTTTCACGTGATAAACTAATAACCTTTACATATCAATAAATTTGTAGTTTTCAAGATATTTAATGATTTCATGAAGACTGCAAGATCACTTTTCAACAATTAATTAAAAAATAAATTTCTTGTATTTTTTTCAATAACTACCAAGTACTTATGATTGGAATATGTAACAGGAACTAATTTATGAAACAGCAATGTATCTGAAACATTCGGAGCAGATTGTTGAAGATATTTGTGATTTTATTAAAAAAAATTGAAAGAATCCATGCAGCTACAACAATTATTTCCGGCAATCGCCAGTTTTTCCAAGGTATCGATTTTCGGTGAGAAAACGTTGCAAATTATGTATAAATGTGAATGGGCAAAATTTTCTACATCTCTTGTAATTTGTTGGCTGCTTCATTCTTTCATTAATAAAATCACAAGTTTTGGACAAATATTTTCAACAATATTCTCCGAATGTTTTAGATGCATTGCTGTTTCATAAATTAGTTTCTGTTACATATTCCAACCATAAGTACTTGCATGGTAGTTATTGAAAAAAATACAAGAAAAAATGTTTTTTAAATAAATTATTAAAAAGTGATCTAACAGACTTCATGAAATCAATAAATATCTTGAAAACTACAAATCTTTTGATATGTAAAGATATGTAAAAATTGCTTCAAAAGTCAGTGGCGTAAAACATGGAGGAGAAAGGTAACATATTCTTCCAAATCTACACCACTGGAACAAAAAATGAAAAATATTTTTCCATCAAAATATGCCCTTTTACATTTAAAAACAACCTGCCAAATGTCAAAATAATTAATTCATCAATTTTAAAGTTATCGAATTGAAACATGCTGGACCCCTTAATCCTTATATCATTTTGTCCAATTTTACGAGAGGAATCTACATGCAAACGTTGAAGTGTCATTTGAAAAAACACCCTCTATATGTTGATTTGTTGATTACTTCTACTTTCAATGTAAAATCCAACAGTTGACACATTTTAGGCTAAACGACCTTCTGTTATTGGGATTCTTTACCTGGTTATTAACGTATTCTCTAATTTCTATTTGATCTTCTTCTGTTGCCTATAGTTATGCTCGGTGTGTAAACACGTAATTTGTCAAAAATTAATTTTTAAATTTAAAAAGCTGGTCATTACACAATATTCATTGCACCGGCACGTTAAGTGTCAAAATCTAAATATCTTCTGTATGTTCCGAGGTATGTTCCTTGTAGTGTATTCATTATTGTTTTTTATATCAGCCGAATGCAGTCAAATTTGGTTACCAATGTGATAAATTAGAGAAAAACCGTTTTTATTCAATTCACATCCCCACTCAAGGAAGGCAATGCCCTTGTTTTTGATTTTAATAATTGCACGATCAACACTTATGAAAATACAACATTTCTAGGAATGGAATTAGATTGCAAATTAAATTTTAAAAATCACATTGACTGTTTATGTAAAAAATTAAACAAATTATATTTTGCTTTTAATAGTTTAAAATCTAATTTATATCAAGATTATTTACTGAATCTGTATTATGCACTAATATATTCTGCAATCAGCTGCAATGTAATTGTGTGGAGTAGAGCAAGCAAAATTGGGCGAGTATTTATTCTCCAAAAGAGATTTATTCGTTTGATCTTTGGCTTAGACTACAAGGAGTCCTGTAGGAGCACCTTCAAGAGCAATAACATCCTGACATTCACAGGCATATATCTCTACAAACTTCTAATTTATACCTTTATCAATAAAAACAACCTTCAGAAAAATAGTGACATACATAATCACGATACGAGATCTAAGAGTGATATTCACTTGAACAAATTTAGTCGTTCTCAATTAAAAAAGTCGCCAACATATGCCGGGGGTGAATTTTTCAATCGGTTACCAGATGATATCAAACAAATAAACCAACTCAAGAAATTCAAAACTAGTCTTAAAAAATTTTTAATACATAATTGTTTCTACTCGCTAGATGAATTTGGTAGGTGGCGTATCATCTCTTAATTCCTCACCTAATTTTGGATCTTTTTGTATTTCAAACTTTGAAAATGTAACATTTTATTTGATTTCATTAATATACTTGTTTATACCAAATGTTTGTTATATGCTGTTGTCTGTATACATTTTAATTCTAATTTTAATTGTTTTAACTATAGTCTTATTCTGTGTCTGACTTGTATTATGTCATATGTGTATGATGGTAAAGACTAATAAATTATCTATCTATCTATCTATCTATCTAAAATTTTAGGAAAGCTTACTAATTTATATCATAAAAGTGAATGTTTTTAAATATTTTAAGATAACAGTATTTGTGTATTTCCTTATTTTTTTGTTTTACGTGACGATAGTAGGTACACTTGTAATTTTTAGGAAATAAAAATACATTTTCCTTGATAGATTTATATAATACAAACATTTAAATAATTGATAGAATGGTAAATTTATCAAAAATCAAAAACAACGTGATTTTTTTGAAACTATCTCTAAGTAGTAGGAAAGCCGGCATCAATTATTGGGTGGGTATTTGAGGCGAGCTGAAAACTTCTATATCTATAGCTCTCTTACTAAACCCCAGCACGGAATTGCAGACCTGGTTGGTGAGCAGTGGGGCTAAATCAACCCCTAAATTTTCAAAATGTTAATTTTTTCTCGCCAAAAATATGTTTGAGGCAATTTGAAATTTGTACATGCTGCAGTTTAATGTTTAAAGAGTTAAGAAAACAATAAGCCAGATTTAATTGCGTTTTTAAATTTTACAGTCATTTTGAAAAAAAAAATATTTGAAATGTAGGTATTTGAGGCAACAGAAAGTCTTTTTTCTAATCATATTTTTTAACAATAAATTATAATAATAACCTCAAACATATTTTTGGCAACTAAAAATTTATATAACTTAAAAAATATAGGGGTTGATTTAGCCCCACAAGTCACCACCTGGCTGGCTGCAATTCAGTGGTGGGGTTTAATAGGAATGGTATGGGACAAGCTTTCAGCTTGCCTCAAATACCTAACCAAATTGGGTCCAGCTCTTGGATTATTTTTTATATAAATAGAACACCCTATACAATTTTCTAGATTTCTTTGATGAGCTGATATTAGAAATACTTTAAAATGATATTATTTTTAACTTTAGGTCATTAGGCTCATCTCATAGGCTTCACTTTTCTAGGAATATTCCAGGATAAGGAAAAATTGTTGGGGGTAGTAAGAAAATGAAGAATTTTTGACCACCCTATGTTAATTTTTAATTAATATAGAAAGTCGTACATAAATATTCAGTAGGTTTGTCAAACCATTATCTTAAGTTGAGAAAATCTGACTAAGACCCTATGTAATTAGATTTTTTCAAATCAGCTCTTCAAGGAAATGTATAAAATAGAAATATAGGTTGTTTTATTTAAAAAGTTACGATGGCATCCTGACACAAGTAGTTCACCCTGGATATAAAGTTATTATTTTAAAATAAAGTAAATTAAAATAAAAAACGAACCAGTTACATACTGCTAAATAACAGGATTAATTGTTTTTAATGGCCCACTCTGTATAACCGCTTAAATAATGTTTTAATTGGAATGTGATCATTTATGTATAAAAATTTTTCAAAACCTATTTATAATTACTTTCGTTTTTCCTGGAACTAATTAAAAAATAGAAATACATTTAGCTTTCTTTTAAATTCTGAATAAAATTGCGTTTAATATTTATAATAAAAATAACACGGATAAAAATATTTAAAGAAAAATACAAAATATAAGCAAAAATTAATTTCTGGCTAATTTTATCAATTAATTTCAAACTACTTACCACAAAAACTTTACTAGAACACTATTAGTCTATTGAAAGATTTTTAAGAAAATCAAGCAGAGTAAGTGAAATACCGAAAAGGACACACTCAAATTCAAAGTAACTTTTTAATTTTTTTTTTAGTTTTTATTATTTATTATATTTCGCACGAGTGGTGTACAATTTGCGCAGATGCCGACATTCGACTGTGTTAATTTCTGTTATGGACCACGAAGGTGGGACATCTGACATTTCTTGAGGTGGCCATCCCACAATTCCACTGACCAGACACCTACTGCAGACATCACTTGCGTTGGCCCCCGCTACTTTATAAACACGTCATTCTTAGCTAGTGTTACAGAAATAGATAAGTTATTAACTATATAATATTATTGTTTAATTTAAGTTGTCGCTTTGTATTTGTTTATATTTTTGGTTCAATAGCACATTTTTTCAGTATTTATACGGAAGAATTGAACAAACATAATATCTTACATTCATAGATTTGGAAAATATGGAAAGGATTGAAAGATAGAGGAATTATTACAAAATAAACAGGGTGTACCAATCTTACAACAAACTTCGGTATATGGGTTATTTTTAGAGATATCAAAAAATATTATGAACAAAAATATCGAACTATATACAGAATGCTGCATAATCCGTTACAAACCAAACATATGATCTTCCAAAAGGGAGCCCTTGTATATTATACCGAATTCGGATTGGTTACAATTTTTTTATATGAGGTTTTGCCACGTTATAGTCACAGATAACTAACCCCGTTATAGTCCTTCAAAAGATATGGACACGTTTATGTGAAAATCGTAGGTAAATCAACGCTCTGTAGCTTGTTGTACGTTGAAGAAAAAAAATGTATTTTGCCAAACAGAGTTTCGTAACATGATGCAATATCTCCGTATCCTATTAAATTTCAATTTTATTTCCTCTTATATACAGGGTGAACGGAACCTCGAACCTGTCATTTTCTTTCTTCTTTCAAATAGAACACCCTGTATTTTATAGCAAAAATAGAGTCTTCGATTATGTAACTTTAATTTTTGTCAAGCATTCCCTATACCCAAAGTTTATAAAAACAGAGTTATTTTGTAATATTTATTGTAAACTATAATATAAACGTTGTAAATTACAAAAAATCCTGATTAATGATAAATTTTAATGAATAATTCATTCTAATTAAAACTAGCTTCCAAAAGTATAATCCTAACCGTAATATTAAACTGAAGGTTCAAAGTGTTCAACGTTAACATCAATGCAATGCTGTAAGAGGGGGCCCAACTGATTGGCCCGATTTAACAAAAGTATTTCTCTTTTTTTCGGGTCTTGTAAGGAATAAGCTTATAAAATCCCCCGGCTATTAGAGATGACATGAAAGAGATAATTAGTGCGGCATTTCGATCTGCTAACGTTGATATGCTGAGAAATGTTAGTCAATCATTTGAACTAATCTGCAGCATTGCATTGATGTTAACGGTGAACATTTTGAACCTTTAGTTTGATATTACGGTTGGGATTATACTTTTGGTGGCTTGTTTGGTTTAAAATAAATTGTTCATTAAAATTTATTATTAACTAGGATTTTTTGTTACATACAACGTTTAATGCTTTCACATAATAGGTCAGTAATTACATTTTACAATAAATATTACAAAATAACTGTGTTTTTATAAACTTTAGGTATAGGAAATGCTTGACAAAAATTAAATTTACATAATCGAAGATTCTATTTTTGCCATAAAATACAGGGTGTTGCAATTGAAAGAAGGAAGAAAATGACAGGTTCGAGTTCCCGTTCACCCTGTATACAAGAAATAATATAATTGAAATTTAATAGGATACGGAGATATTGCATCATATTACAAAACTCAGTTTGGCAAAATGCATTTTTTTTTTCTTCAACGTACAACAAGCTACAGATCGTTAATTTACCTACGATTTTCACAATAACGTGTCCAAATCTTTGGAAGGACTTTGTATAACGTGGCAAAACCTCACATCAAAAGCTTAAAAAAAATGTAACCAATCCGATTTCGGTATAATATACAGGGGTTCCAATTTAAAAAATCATATGTTTGGTTTGTAACGGAGTTATGCAGCACTCTGTATAGTTCGGTACAATTTCAAAATATTGACCTTTCAAAACCACGTTAGTATTAAGACAAGTTGGGGGGCTAAGCCCAATATTGTTCAACGTACATATGGATGGCATCAACAAGAAAAGTAAAGAGACAATACAGAAAATGTTTGAAGGTTATAGAAATCAAGGAAGAGCTAAAATAGCTGAAGAAGTCTTTGCGATATGGTATTGATTGCAGGGAGACAACAAGAAAATATAAACCTATGGAAAAATGTAATGGAAGAAGAGGGCGTGAAAATCAACAAAAATGAAACCAAAATACTGGTAATTGGAGACCCAAATATACCTTTTCAACGATATATCACAAGCCTTTACTTCCCATTTTATAAAAAATTGGTGGTATAAAATTTTGATAAGTTCTATTTTCTTTTATTTTTGGACTGGTGCATTTGTGAAAAGACTTCTAACTTCATCAAAGCTAACTGAATAATGGATTGTGTTATTTTCAAGATACAAAAATGTTTACCCTCTGATAGGTTCGATAATCTTTAATATATGATTTTGCTCTATCCTACTATATTGTTTGTATTCCTAAATATTAGCAAGGGCGAAGTTGAAAAAAATTTACCCATTATACAATCCACAGGTATTTCACCTTTGTTAATGACCTTGCATCAACTCAATCCTTCGCGGTAAAAAAAAACAAGAAAATAATTTAAAAGCAAAATCAACAAGAATATAAAATTTATATAATCCTTCAAATGTCATGATACACCTAGAACGAAAAATTATGTTTACGGCTAAATATTTTTATCACTGCGATTCTAGTTTTTTTTTTTTAATTTTAGCCATAATCCAGTCTTTTGTTTTTAATTAGGTCGTGGGCGAATTTAATGTAAAATCACGAAGGTTGTCCTCTTAACATTATGTGAAATCTATAATTTTTTATATGGATTAGTCGAAAAGAATGTTAATAAAATTTACTGACTCGCAACTTTCTTTATGTAGGTGTAGTATACATTTGCTGTCAGTATGTACACCGTGATATGTAGGTTCTTATAAATAAAAAGTAGAGTATTTCCAAATATAGGTAATTATATATTTGTGACAATAGAGACCCCGTTTCACATAAGAAGAAACCACGTGAAGTTTGCCAATTCACTTGCGCAGAAACCAAAATCGGTCTTGCTTTTCTATGTCGCCTCGTATCGACCCTTTCGTGCCAACAGTAATGTTATTATTGACATTTTAGATTGTGTTTGAAGCAATCATTTTTTACTGTCAAATATTTTAAAACGTGAAGCTAAATCATCTGTGTGTTTTGTTTGATTTAAAACCATACCTGGTGTTGAAGAAAAAATTATCCACAGTCAAGGCAGACAGATTCTAATTTTGTGTTAACCTACAAAATGTGAAGATGTTACGCTACTGATTTGTAGCCACGTGGCTTCTTCTTTTATGAAACATATGCCCAATTTCACCAACCATTTACTAAAGTTAGGTAATACCTAAATCAGATTTTGGAATTGCTAAGTGAAATTTTCGTTTTACCACGCGCTAAGAATTACTTACATGTTTAGGAGTTTCTTAGCGCATGGTAAAACGTGAATTCTATTTTGTCATTCCAAAATCTGATTTAGGTATTACCTAACTTTAGGAAATGGTTGGTGAAATTGGGCAATAGTCTCACAACAATTTGGTCCACATTAATTGAAAAATCATAGAAATAAGGAATCATTTGAAATGTAGAGTGGAAGATAGACAACAGTATCTGTAGATCTCTGTAGATCTGTATCTTTAGAGTAGGGAGGGTGAGTCTGAGTGTAGGCTCACAGCACTTAGGCCACATGTGACCCATTGTACATCCTCCGCCCTCCTAAAAGATCTATTTTGCCCCCTTACTTCTACTCAGTTTCTGAGGAGAGTCTCAGAAACTAGTAGTTCCTTTAGTCCTATTTCCCGGAGGAATTTTAGAATGTCTGCAGGCTTCAACATAGGTAAATGTTCCTCTTCTATCCAGTAATCTCCTAGGTGCTGAGCTCTAGGATTCTGGAGTGCTGTGCAGTTGGAAATTATGTGGATGGAGGTTTCTTCTTCCATTCCACAAAATCCGCATTCTTCTTCCTCCTCTATTTTGAGCTTTTTCAGGTGCCCATTCAGGCGACAATGTCCCGTTAGGATCCATGTTAAAACTCTTAGCGCAGTTTTACTTTGACGCATTCATTTTATCTCAACAGGTTGTAGTCACCCGAAGAGTCTTTGATTGTATAAGCCCTACTAGATCCTTCCAATGGTAAGATCTTCTCTTTTTCTCGGCTTTACTTATTTCTTCCAATATTACATTGGGGCTCATTCCGCAAAAGGGTTCAGGCCCCCAGAAAGGTATTTCAGTCCCCCTCTTTGCTAGTTCATCTGCTATTTCATTTCCTTCTATTCCAGTGTGTCCTGGAGTCCATGGTGAGGTGACTATATTGTTCTCGCCTAGTTCATTGAGTTTTTCTAGGCATTCCCACACCATTTTGGAACTGATTACACAAGAGCTCAGTGCTTTAATGGCTGCTTGACTATACGACATTATGATAATCCTTTGTCTTCTGTATCCTTTATCAATATTGAACTGGGCGCACTTTCTTATGGCGTGGATTTCCGCTTGAAAGATACTTGGGGTTTTTCCCAAGTTTTCAGAGTGTTTGGTTCCTGGCCCGAACACTCCTATCCCAGTTTCTTCTATTGCTTTTGAGCCGTCTGTGTACCATTGAATGGCATTCTTTCCAAGTCTGGTAATGGTATTTGGATCCCATTCTTTCTTGTTGCTTAATTCCGTAACTAATTTCTATCATGGGTGTAACGTTTGGCTAGTTCCGCAATTGTCGAAGTCGTTAGGCCGTAGGTGTCACTGGGTCCTAAAATTTTTAGTCCAGCCGCTTCCCTGGCTAAAGAATCGGCAATGCGATTACCTTTACTACTGTCGTGCCCTTAAACTCTTTACCTTTAGACAACAGTAATTAATAATAATAATAAGAGCTGGGTCTATAGGTACTGCACGCTCTGATCTCTAGCTTTCTCAAGATACGTCAAAGCACATTTCCCTAAATTTATCAAAATGGGCGTGGAGAATAAACTTATGGTATAAAGAAATTATTGCATAGTATACTTATATCCTGATGAAGGGTTTGGAGTATTTGGACGAAGAAGTTATGTACTTACTTAAAAATGCAGAAAGATGACATTAATGTTGAGAATGTTCGAGAATACCAACATTTTTGGTGCTACATTCGATAATAAGGGCCCACGGCTTTTGTCTGCTTCTGTCGACAGTAAATGGAATTTCCGCGGTAGAATTTCGAATGCCCTGTATATTTATCAAGATATTTAGTTCAATTTATCGAATATCTTTAATTAAATAACAAGAATTTATCGGAATTTTTCGATTTTTTTAAGCATAAGGTGACTGATTCTTTAGTACATTCTGTTAAGTCAAAGTATAAATATGGGTATGTAACAAGCACATGGTGCCAGGGTCGATACGAGAAATCCCAGACACCGATGACTTAAGTGAAATGCGTTAAAGTATATAGACTTATATGGTTATGGGTCAATGTCGGATACGATACTTGGAATAAATATACAATCAATAGTATAAAATGTACGTACAATCTAAGTAAAGTAGAAAGTTTTTTTTTTTTAATCGCGAGACTAATGAGAAGCTAGAAGATTTATACGAGGGCTGCTGTCAATCTTACGGTTTTTTTATTGAAGTTATAGATTGCAAACTGTTATTGTACATTCCATGAAAAATTGATTGTTCTGTTAAATTGTCTGCTCTTCCAATCCCTTTCATTCAAATGTTTTCATATGTCACCTTAACACTCTACACCGTTTATGTATATTACTAAAAACACTAAGAACTGCATTTCAATGTCACCTTTAGAATGTAAATTTAACCTCAACTTATTTTTTTATTAAATTGTATAAATCTAATAACATATGTAGACATATATGTGATTGAATAATAACTATGTATTTAGGAGCTCGATTTTCCAGTTTACACCTTGAATACACAAATATTATAATTATTTTAGTTAAAAACACGGTTAGTAGGCAGGTATACAGTATAATTTTATCCCAAAAATTACCAGGTGCCATTTTTGTATGAATATAATTCATTGTCAAGTGTCAAGTGAATCTGTTCAACGAGTAGGACGAAAGTCACACCCGCGCTTTATCGGTTATAAAAATAAGTATTTTAATAAATATCTATTGTTATGATTACGTCAACTACATACTTTATAGCTGCGGTAAAATTGAGACTTTATAGATTCTTCCATGTGAATGTTTCAGTTTTCATTTCTGTACACATTTTTAACTTTTCTGTACACATTTTTAAATTTTCTGTACACATTTTTAACTTTTCTGTACACATTTTTAACTTTTCTGCACACATTTTTAACTTTTCTGCACACATTTTTAACTTTTCTGCACCAGTTTCATTCGCATCAACGATAAAATAACAAATGTTCACTGAAAAGAAACATTAGTATACGTAAAGTACCTATTTCTTTATTATTTACCTAAGATATGTTAGTACAGATCATAAATAGTCACTATTAAATTTATTGTTCTCTAGTTCTAATTTTTATCCAGTCATCCGTTATATATTAGAAAATTATAGAAGGAATTTATGACCTGGAATTTCGTCCTTTCTGAGGAATCCAACGTCGGTATTACCTCCTAAAAATGAATAGAGCTCGAAGCGTGATATTCAGTTAAATTACATTCCTCTTCGTTCGAAGAAAATTTCATTTTCATTGTCTTTCCAGATGTCTTTAATCACTTTTTAAAGGCTTAAACCAAATCATTATTTCATTGTGGCAATATTTAGAATATGTTATTTAATTTTTAATTTTTGATATAAAATATTCCAAAAAACTAAGAAAATATTTGTGCAACACATCATCAATATTTTAAAATGTGACATGGCCAGTTGTAAACATGAGAACGCCCCAGTTCCCAAATTAATAAATCATTAATGTGCACGTCTTTTTCCGAAATGTCTAAGATGTCTTCAACAATATTCCTAAATGTATGATTGTGTTTTCCAAGATCAAAACTGTCGCTTGGTGTACGAAGCAAAGTTCTATTGTAGCTCACAGTTATTCAATCACACGAAGCAAATTTAGCTTCTTATAGATTTATTTGATAGTACCGGCTAGTGAATGTTTCAATTCATTGAAATGTGCGAAGTTGTTTCCTCCTCTTCTACTCACAACCGCATGCGCTCTCTTAGAGTGCCCGGTACTACACCATTGGTCAACATTTCCGAGGGTTTTTTGACCAGGAGTTCGTTGAGTTCATGGCTGCTCCTGTGCGTTTCATTCAAATCTACCAAGAGATATACACCCCCCGTGCCGTAGCTTTTGTAGTACCAAACGCTGGTCAGGACCAGTCAATTCCCGGGCTCAGACACTTTTCTTACTAGAATATCTACCGTTTACTTGCATTTTTGCCACGGGACATATTGTGATTTGCAGAGGTTGAGAATTTGTGGGCAGTTCCAGATCAGTCTATCTGATCTAGAAGTATGCCAACTGTTTCAGTACTGCCTGACTGTCGGAGAGTGTGAGGTTCTTTCGGACTTTATATCCATTTCAATTTAGCTCCTTAACAATGCCTATAGTTCATTTGGTAAATGATATTTCTTATCTCTCTGCTGTTTCATCATGCTTCTAGTCAAAGATGGCACGCGGAATCTTTGGACAATTCGGGCACGAGGCTAGAACAATAAAAATAAAGAAGAGCAAATAGTCGTGGTAGAACGAAAAGTAGAAGAAAATGGAGATCTACTTATAAGATGGCGAAACAACGTTACAGCTCACAGCAAGGTGATTCAGATTTAGAGAGTTGAACTGAAGAAGATTAAAGTGAGCATTAATAGATTTTTATAAAATACAAATAGTCAGTTAAAATATGCAAGTATGTATACAACAACAGTACAAATAATGTCATAAACAATATCGATATTTTATTATCGTTCTCGGTATGTACATACTCAGAGATCAACTTGTGACGTCATCTGATTACACCTACTTCATCAGGACATGTATCCTTTAAAGGTAGTCGCCTACTTCAGCTTTGTTGCCGCTAAAAGTAATCGTAAAATGTATTTCTTTTTCAATCTATCGTTTTATGCGAAATCATACTCGCCGAATCTAACCGTTTCAGAATATTACATTTAATTCGGTTAAAGAGAAATCTGGAATACTTGCTTTAAATTTAAATATTTTTTTTACATTAAACGTTTTTATTTACAAAAGTAATGATTAATTCCCGATAAAGTTAAACGCATCGAATTTATTAAAGCTAAAGTTACTTCGCAATCTATAGCTCGAGTACTGAGCCTATCACAAACTCTAGGGGGTTTTTATCAGAAGTCTGTGTTAGTATCTCCTCAATAGATCTATTGATAATCAATAATTCACTACATGTATCTCAAAGTCTACCACTGAACATGCACCTTGCAGATATTTTTATCTTTGACCCTTTTACAGAGTACTTTCTCAGGACATTCGTATTTTTTTTATAATCAATGTTCAAACACTTGATGGAGGACACTCCTAGATAAAAATTTCTACCAGAGCATGTAGAGTTGTTGGCAAAACCTGAGGAATGCGACCCGAGGTGTTTCTATGGCTTTACACAACTGTGAGATGGCCAACGAACCCCTATGGAACGAAAGTCCGATGGAGGAGGAAAGAAATGTTTTTTATCGTTAACATATTATCTAAAATTCAAAGACGATCCATCCTGGGTACTACCAGAGCAATGAAAATCACGGGGACGGCATCAAAGCCATCCCTTATTATCGTACCTCCTCTGTTACTATTTGTAGGAACAGAAGGAATGTTAGCCAGATTAAAATCGGGAGGTAATGGATCCACATTTCAAATGACTTTGGATAGCATGACATCAAAGGACATTTCCCAGAGCATATCATCATTCCATCCAAGGAACAGGTCATGTACCTAAGCAATCTATGGAGACATCATCTGGTTGGAGCTCTCAAACAAGTTATTGAATCTGAGCAAGGTTCACCAGCTGCTGCCCACTCAGATGACGATTGTTTTGATTCCGGAGAGAAGTGATGGACCCATTTTCCATCCATTGTCACATATGGACGCAAAATTCCGGTTTGTTACGTTTAAACATGGTCAAACACTGCTCAGAAGCATCAACACGTTTGAAGTCAGCAAACCATTTTTTTATTGTTGTTTCTGATGGAGCGGAGTCCCCATAACACTTTTTGCTTCGCTTGAACGTTAGTTTTTCCGATCAAGAATAGTGTAAAAGTAAAACACGAAATTGTTTTGAAAATAACAAAAGTAGCTCAATAACTCACGAACTAATTTATATAATATAATGGAATTTTGTCACCTGTGTATTTAAGGTTAGTACCAACTGAAAAATAGGCGATTGCAATAAAACTAGCTCCATCAATGTGGACTTTTCAGCCCATGTAATACAATAACACTTTAGGTATGCATATTAGTTTCATCCTTCAAATTGTTCAGCAGAAACTTGCTGAAAATAACGTATCGATTGAACAACCAAATTTCTAGTTATAGCCCTGCTTGATTATTATTTAATATGAAATCAACTTTTCGAAAGGTTCACAATACATTCTGAACGATTTTAATTGAAACACCTAAAAACATTTTGGAAACAGCAGTTAGTTTTTTCAATATCACGTGGAACGTTATTCCACAGGTAATTATTCAGACACGTTTTGTAATTAGTGTAATTAAATATTAATTGAATAGTGATTACAGTTTGAAAGATGCCTAAGGGAATGTATAAGATTAATGTAACAAGAATTATATACTGCGTGTTAGGTATTTTACAAGAACATATTATGATATGAATATCTTTATAGCTGTGTACACATGAATATTATGATAAGGTTGCTATTAAATATTGTGGATGAAATAAAGTAGATGAATTTGAAAAATTTCACTTTATTTACTCATTTTTCCCATTATCTCTTGTTCTTCTCAATTCTTCTGAGCTATCTTCCCATGTATCTTCTTTTTCCTTTTTCCCGATCTAATACCTACCATTGGATACTTAAAAGCTAAACATTATGCAAACTCTTGGCGTTTATGTATTAAGCCAAATATTGTAGAATGTATTTTTTGATAAAACTAAATCGTGAATGGATATTTAGTTGTGAAAATATATACAGTGTGGAAACCACTTAAGGAATAAAATTCTTAATGTCATTATTTTAGAAAATTATAAAAAATGCCGAGACTAAAATTCTTAATGTCATTATTTTAGAAAATTATAAAAAATGCCGAG
>CAJUYI010000537.1:89065-124307 GCA_910591695.1 Galerucella pusilla | reverse complement strand
CTTTTTATTCTATTTACATCTACAAATGCATATTATATGCAAAAAGTAATTCCAGTGATTTTAGTCTTAATTCTGATTACCATGATTACCCAACCAGATCTGGCAAACTTATACGGCCACCAAAACATGAAACGTCATTGTTTGAAAAAAGTCCTGTCTATAAAGGAATCCAATTCCTGAATCATTTGCCCATCTGTATAAGAGATGAGAACAATTTCAATGTTTTCAAACAAAAACTTAAAAATTTTTTAATTGTCGAATGTTTTTATGATATATCAGAGTTTTTGAACAAACGATTTTAATTTAACTGTTTAATAAGTAAGTCGTATTTAATGTAATATCCTCTTTTCTGTTTGACCTGTCCTATATCATGTACTATGATCAAAAAGGATGAATAAAGTATTATTATAAGGTGGACAGGTCACTAGGAGACATCTCCTTTATATCGGAGGTGTAGGCCAAGACTCACCGAACACACACTCTCTTATTAACGATAGCTCCGGACACTCGAATAAGAGAGTTTCATCTTCCTGTTCACACATCCTGCATAGAGGTGTGTCCACTAGCCCCATCGTATGGAGGTGTTTCCTTAGTTGACAGGGGCCAGTTAAAAATCCTTATGTTAAACGTAGGTTTTTCCTGGTCATCGCCAAATATTTCTTCGGCGCCAGCTTCCTAGGGTCGCCCAGGGTGATCCTGGCAAGACTGCATCCTTTGATTCCATCACATCTCTTAGGGGATTGAGCATGGGTGTAAAGTTTGGCTAGTTCCGCAATTGTCGAAGTCGTTAGGCCGTATAGAAAAAGTAATTGATATTGTATTTTAGTCGAATTCCTCGTCTATTATATTCCTCACTTTTTATGATTATACTACTAATCCTAATATTTATTGATGTGTTATCCACTTTACCTGTGGGTCGATAATAACGCTACACATGGTGTTTTGTTGATTAAAAAAATTTATTGAGAATGTTGTAATATATTCAAAGCCAATTAATCAGGGCTATTCTGTAAGTAAAGTGGTTATCGCAGTTGTTAACCATAGCAACTCTGCTAACAACTTTCGATAATGACTTTAGTAACCACTTTCGAAATTTTGGTATTCTCTAATACACGGTTGGCAACTGTTGTTATAATAACAACCTTCAAGACCCAAACGTGAAAATGGACGTGACAGCGCCGCAAAATAGTTCTAATGTGCGCAAAATAGGTCTAGTCGTTTCTTTGCTTTGACAGAGTAAATCATTATAAACTTCAAATATCTTTGTGATTGTTTATTTTTTCGGTTAAGCTAAATTTAAATATATAGTTTACGATTAAAATCCTTTTGGAAAACGAATTAAAATAATTTAAAGACAAAATAAATGAAATTTGTAGCTGTATTGAGAAGGTATGATGGATTCTTGGATTCTTATTAAGACACGTACAGTAGGATTAATAAAGAATGACCAGAAATTATAATTCTCTATAACAGAGAAAATTACCTAAAATGGTCAACTAAAGTTCTTCTTGTTCTACTACCTAAAGCTAAAATGTTCACATTTTCTTGTCTCTGAATTGGGTTTGGAATGTTTATATTCTCTTCATCATCCGGGCCAGTGGCCCTAAATCATCCATGTGTATTAGCTTTGATACATATATTGTGCAAAGCAGCACATGCATATAGAATATAGAATAAATAAATAAAAACATTCCAATAAGTGTCTGACGCAAGTAGTTTTCGTTAACAACTCCTCTGGAGCAGTTGCCAGTGAACCACTTCTCATAGCCACTTGTCATTATGCATAGCAACTCTTATAGCGACTTCACTTAAATAGTGAATACTAATTTCGCGTTTAGCAACTGACCTTGAACATAACGACAATTTACAGTTGCTATCCATAACAACTTTGCTTAGTGAATAGCCCTGTATGTTTGTTTGAATAACGGAAATCGATTTCAATTTAAAAAATTCGAATATTTTATAGAACTTACCATATTTGGTGACGTTAACTGTCATCACTAATTGGAAATTATGGTTTTATTCATATTTTTCAATAAAAACCAATTAAGATATACTTTTATGGTAATAGAAAAAGTAGACACATGGAAACTTGATAAATATCAACATGAAAATCATGAAAAATGATAAAATTGGACCTGACATCGAAAAAAATTATTTGGCAAAAATATTCTCAGCTTCATTCCATGCTTCTACTGACCCATCAACTTCGAAAATTCAGCTAGAGTTCATATAATACCCTTCTTGATGCCCTTCTATCACAATAATGAACCGTTTGAATGTTTTACAAACGTTAACCCTTATATTTGAATTACAAAAATTTGATTAGTTCTTGTTTAAATAACGCGCAAGCGCGACCTATCAATCAGGAAGAATTACATCATTCAAAATAGGATGCAAACGTACCTTTCGTAGCGGCAATGTGTCTTTTTCTACTGTCTTACTGTCAATTCTTGTCAGGTCTGTACGTTGTTGTTTACGGTCAATTATTATTTATGAAAAGTGAATATTAATCTTATTGTTATATTTATATAAATAAATACAAAAAATGCCTAGATACACGGAAAAACATCAGCAGCTTGAAAGTTTTCAAGTATTTTTAGTTAGAAAAAGAAACTGGTAATTATTAATGTCATAGCCTTTTCAAATTTGGCTGAATACGATCCTGACCATTCTATTTATCAAAATTTACGTTAAATATATGTCAAAATAGCAAATGAAATCAACGACATACCCAAAACCCGGATATACGTCACAAACAAGAAGGGTATTAAGGCCCAGTTTATCAATTGCAATTTATCCGTCAGTTATTTTGGAAAGGTCGGTTTATCAACAACAGGGTAACTTTATCCGGCAGATAAAATGTCAAATATTTATCTGTCAGTTTCAACTGGCGGATAGGTCCATTACATCCATTATACCTAGCCTCACTTTATTCGGTAGAGTTGTTATGTTTTGATGTCGTTGTGGTGTTGTGTAAAATTTACTTGGGTTTTGAGCAAAGTGAAAAATGGAAGGTACTAGTACTACTAAGAAGAGAGGATGCAATTTCCCATCAGAGGAGAAAAATTTGCTTCTAAAAATTGCAAATAAACATAAAAATGTGATAGAAAATAAAAACGGATGGGGCAGCCTGGAAATCAAAAGAGGAGGCTGGATGCAGGGTGAAGCAGCAGTTCGACACTCAAGTGTATCCTCAATCAGTTCTAATATTGATAAAACAGTCTCTTTTGATATCCTAAATCTTGCATGAAAATCCTGGTCATCCCACTTTTCGAAGTTGTCCACTCTTTCCCTAACTGTACCTATAAGGCCTTCTTTCGTACTCAAGAACTTGCACATAATATCCTCGTCCTCGTCGCTATCCAGAATATAATCATTCAGAAAATGAATATTCATCAACAACCAAAAACTCTTCAAGAAGGAAAAATAAAAACACCTAAACAATCACCAATAACCTAACAAAAATATCAATTGATGTGACATTGTTCTTGTAACAACCAATGAGATTGCTTACATTAATTTGTCAGCATTGCCAACTTTCATTATCTGTCAGTTGATAAACTAGAGAATAAAAACGAGTTGATAAACCGCTTCCAAACAAACTGGAACTTCATCTGACAGTTACTTTTATCCGACGGATATTTACTAACGGATAATATTGGCTATTGATAAACCGTGCCTGAATGTACTATATTTATGTTCATATAAATGCTAAATTATGTTTTTTTCTTTATTCCAACATCTGTTTCACCAAGCACGCGGTCTATTATTATTTATTAATAACCCTTTTAAGCCGTTTTACACGAAATTAAGTCATTTAAACCTTCTTTTGAAGTTCACCAATAAACGTGTTGAAAACATACGCACGGTATATTAAACCTACCCCCTCTCGTTCCCTCGTAACAATTCCTACACGGTTTTCGTTCCGGAATCGGCGTCGGTTCTTTGATTGTCGTCGATATCCGACGCCGCGTTGCACTCCATCCAATTACACGCTCGAATGCATGAGGTTGCGACAGCTTCTCACTGTCGCCCGCCCTGTCGCCATCTCACTTCAGTTATCTCGCTCACTCTACAGACGAAGCGGCAATTCCGGATATGCCACCATCCTACACACATACACCATTTATAGCCTTATATTTATCACGCCTGCTTTTCTCTATCACTCGCATAGAAGTAAGAATTGAAAGAGATGAACATCAAATTCGGGAACACTCGAGAATTTCACGAACAAATTTAAAAAATAAAAAGTGCGGCAGTAGAAAGTTTCTCCCACAGTAATTCACCAGAGCAGTCCTTTGAGCTACCAACAAAAATCAATTTGGAATTCCTCTAAGAAATATTAGAGAAATAGAAATACTGAAGGTTGATTATCACTTAAAGCTCAGACCGCACTCTACACTCGCTAGATGCCACAATGTTCAATTTCTGTGACCAAGTAACGGATGTATTTTTGTTTAAAGAGTACTCTGTGGCGTGGTAGTATCCTTAAACCCACTAAAAAACGGAAAAGTATAACTTTTCAAAGAATTATGCAACAAGAAGGAATGGGATCCAAATAACATTACCAGACTTGGAAGGAATGCCATTTAATGGTACACATATGGCTCAAAAGCAATAGAAGGAACTGGGATAGGAGTGTTCGGGCCAGGAACCAAACACTGAAAGCTTGGGGAAAATCCCAAGTATCTTTCAAGCGGAAATCCACGCCACAAGAAAGCGCGCCCAGCTCAAACACTGAGCTCTTCTGTAATCAGTTCCAAAATGGTGTGGGAATGCCTAGATAAAGTCATGTCTATGGTGGGACCTATTATGGTCATGCTCATTGCTAAAAATGACATGTTTGCCCCATTACGGCCAATTGGCGACGCCCCAGAGGTATGACGTTTTGATATTGTAGCATAGATGGTATCAATGAGGTTGTCATCTTGGTATGTCAACAGCCAATGTCAAGGACCAAGAACGAGATGAAAAAAGGCGAGATGGTGGTGGTATGTTGAGCTGTACAAGTAGTTTTTAAAAGTTGTGAAGTAAAAAAAGTGTTTTAAATCAATAACATAATAAAATACAGAAATATTTGCTCTACAGTTCATTATTAGACTCCGTTTCACGTAAAAAAAGCCACGTGAAGTTTGCCAACTGCGTTGCGCAGAAATCAAAATCGGTCTTGTTCATCTTTGTCGTCTCGTAATGACAATTTCATGCATAGGAAACAAAGCTTCGGCGTGGTGCCTAGTATACATGCAAAAACCCTCTGCTTGGGCACCAATTCTAATAGTGTCTAGATACAAATTGTGCCAACTCACTTGTTATTCAAGGCTTCCTTATGAAATAATACCAAAATGACGCCGTGCGCCATCTCATAACTGGAGATAAGAAGTTTTCCTCGTGTTTTGACCTTGGTAACTCACGTGAAGTCTCTATAGTATTAGTTGCTTTGTGATCCCATCCGCTCAAGTTCCGTTATTGTCTAATAGCTCACATTTTACACATTGTATCGCTCTCTAACGTTCTTATTTCTTTCGTAAGTTTAGTTTACATCTCCCAGCACCCTATTCTTCGAGAGTAGTGAAGTCGTTTCATACTCCAGCATCTCTTCTCGTTTCAGTAACTCGATATTTCGACGTAACTCGATGCTATTTGCCTACATAACATCTTTCGAGATCTTGACACTTTCCACCCTTTTCGCTAACTTCGCTACCGACGCTAACATTACTCTTTTTGATGGCAGATAGTTGATAGTATCGTTCGTGAAAGAGTCGTATAGGGTATAAATTCACAGTCGAAAGTATCTTTACCAGTGAAGAAAACAATTTAGATTGTTTACTTACACAAATGTTGAGGATTTGTGTCTTGAATTAATAAATATTTTGATCGATTGATTCACTGATTGAACTGATTGATTAAACGTCAAGTAACTAAACAATAGGTTTGTGGTTCGAACAATCGAAATAGATAATGCAGCTTAGAATGGAGGGGAAAACCAACATATTTTGGTGGTAGGTTTAATTGAAAAATTTGTGCGTTCCTTTTCCAGTAATTTATTTTTAAATAGCATTAAATTTATTTACCAACTAAAATATAAATACACTTGAAGATTTAGCCAAATTAATTCCACGTAAAAATGCAAACGTAGCTGGACAGGGAGGTGTCGCCGATATTCCCATTGAACTGCTCGAACACAACCCAGCTCCTACAATGGTACCATATAAAAATAGGAATACCATTAACAGTACTATCAGTAAACAACTGATGATCGCCCATATATTCTTCCAAAATCTAAAATTAATTGTAGATATATTTTTATAACCAAAATTGAACGTTAACCTGCAAAAAAACATCATGAATTCTGCCAATGTTGGTTAAACAAAGTATTGTTTTATAGTTTTATAGTCTACGGTACTACCAGCTTCATTAAAACGAAGAGAACAAGTGGTACCTACTCCACTGTTACATCCCACATAGCAGTGGTATATCATTGAGTTCATTTCTTCCAGTACTTTCTTCATCTTCGTCTTTATTGGTTTCTCCTCAATGTACATTCTATTTCATCTGTATCTGTGAAGTATGGAGGGTGAGTGTAGTACATCCTCCCGAGGAGTTGTTCTCCTAGGTCATCGTCCATCCTGTCTTTCTCAGGAAGGTCGACAGGTCACGAGTAGACATCTCCTTTATATTCGCAGGTGTAGGCCAAGACTCACCGAACACACACTCTCTTATCAACGATAACTCCGGACACTCGCATAAAACATGCCTGACAGTTTCATCTTTGTGTTCACACATCCTGCATAGAGGTGTGTCCACTAGCCCCATAGGATGGAGGTGTTTCCTTAGTTGACAGTGGCCAGTCAAAAATCCCACTGTTAAACGTAGGTTTTCCTGGTCATCGCCAAATATTTCTTAGGCGCCAGCTTCCCAGGGTCGCCCAGGGTGATCCTAGCCAGACTGCATCCTTTGATTCCATCCCCTCTCTTAATAGTCCAGTAACTGAAGGTGCAAACCTATCAATATATTTGTCCAATAATTTTTTTGGCTTGATTTGTAGGTCTTGACAGGTACTTCAAAGGGAGAAAAAGTTCTCCAAGATTGCACCTTAGCTAAGGGCCCAAAATGGCCCCCCAAAAAACGGTTTTTCGCCATTATCTCCCGAAATGTGCAATTTGGAAAATTTTTGTTTAGGTAAAAAGTAAAGGTCGTTAAATTATCTACAAAAATGGTCCCTATCATCTTTTTCCAAAATGCAATAGTTTTCGAGATAATCGCATCCAAACGTCCCCTCGCTTACGCAGCTGCACTACCTCTATAAATGCTACCGTCTATAAAATTAACTTGTAAACCGGCGGACAAATTCTTCCATAACTCGGTCAAAAATTAATATTTTTCGATGATTTAAAGTTCATTGTAATGGGAATATCCGTAGGTATCAATATGTGTACCTTAAACCCCGTTCTCGCCCGTCGAGGACATTGCAAAAAGTGGCCAATGTTATTTTTCCCCAATATTTTGGCCTCTTCCATTAAATCATTGATATTTTATTTATTTCAAATGGTTTATTATCCCTTGTTTTTTCAAATGGGGTCTGGGGAGGTCCTGAATGTTCCTAGAAATTTTTTTTCAGTATCTTTGTGGCGTTTCAATAAAAAGTTTATTTATTTATTTGCATTTTTCAGTCGTTTTCGGAGTTCTCACAAATCTTGTAAACAAGCGAAAATAAAGAACTAATGTTCAGTTATTTTGTTATTAAGTGCACACCATTTGAAAGCTTACTATGTCTACTCTCTGAACCAATATTTTTATTCGGAACACAATGCACTTATTTTCCAGGAACCGGGAGAATTTGATTGAAATACAAAGTGCAGGTAATCAGTCTTTTTCTTTCAATAATTATTGTGTCAATTATTATTAAAGGGGACAAGAAATATAGACCGGAAAAATTTCGTCATGGGAATGTGAAAAATGGATATGGGTAATTTTCAATATTTGTAATAAATATGGGCGCTGTTAAAACACATATTAATGATTAATGTTACAAAAGAAGATGATTAAATAACTTGTTTTGTTATTTTTTTAACGGCAGATGTATTGATACGATTATGCAAAAAAATTTATAAATAAGAAGTATTAATAAGGTATTTTTCATTACAATATACAGTGCGTTAAAGTTAAAACGTCTATGTACATATGAACAAAAAGACGACCTTTTTGATATGCTTTTTTACATGTTTTTTCATTTTTTCATAAAAGTGACGACTTGAGAATTATGTGGGATGAATAGTTTTAATTGGAATGCTCTGTATATTGTACCTAGATTGACCTTGAACTCTGACTTTACCTGTAACTCAAAGTTTTTCTGCGCCGCAGTATCTCTAAAGTGTCCCCGATTCTTTGTTCAGCATGTAACATCTGGTATCTTACAGTTCTAACGATTGGACACTTACAATGTAAAATTTTATTCACTGTAGAAACTGTAGAAGATGGGGGTGTTGATATATTATAACTTTGAATATCCCATTGTTTGATCATTTGAAATCGTACTAGTAAGAGTGACAGTTACAAATTGCATTAATTAGTTTTTCTGTCAAATACAGACATCATCATTTGGGGGTTGGGTTGGTAACAGCACCATTGCTACCAATCCTTAAAATATTGATATATGTTGCTTTCGTTTATTTGGGCTTCAAGCACTTGTGCATGACGCCTCAGTCGTCACGACTTTTGAGCAAATCGAACACGATTTGACATGTTGACATGTTCCAATGCCAATGAATTTCCTGTGTTGTTAGAAGAACAGTTTTCAATTATAATGTCTTTGATAAAATTTTGAATATTTAGATATTTTTAGTAAGATTTAAATCGTATTAAATCGTAATCGGCACAATGTTAACCTTTAAATAAATGTCAAACCGGATAAGCGTCAAATATTTAATGTCCGTGGCTTGAAGCTCATACTTTTCGGTATGTGCTTGAGGGGCAAGGGGAAGGTAAGACTATAGGCGTCACGCCCGGTAGTAAACGAACGGAATTCAGTCACTACGAGCTGCTACTAGCAGCCAAAAGTAAATAATCGAAAACGCTTCTGTCAAATGCAGTCTTATCATGCGGGTCATACGATTCAACAAAGACGGGCTCACCGTTTTTGTCTAACATTCCAAATCCGGAATTTTAAGATTTGGGAGTTAAGGGAAGTGAAAATATTAATTGGAAGTTTTATGTCTTTGTCATGTCAAGGTTTTGAAAATAAAAAATCCTATAATACATTTTACCTACGACCCCCCCTGTAATCAGTCAATAACACACAGTCGGTATCAATGTAATGACGTCTATTACGCACTGTAAAAAAAACGCACAGCTGTAAAGTAAATCGCACGGCTTCCCTAGCAACATCTTAGCAACGCGGCATCGTGCGTAACTTTTCCATTCGTGCGTAAAATGCTCCTTACCACACACGTTACGTAATATACTATTACATAAAATTTGCATTACACTGCGCATTTTGCTTTTTTCCGTAATAAGTATATTATTTAGCTTTACTATTTCTACAAATGGTCTGGTACATAATATAACTTTGTACAGAGAGTCACTGTCAATTTAGTCTAAACAAAAACATGCATATCAACGGTGACTGCAAAATAGGTTACGGGGGGTCATGTTATACTGTTAATCACAAAATAATTTAAATAAATATACCAAAGTATGTATAACTGTTAAATACTCTGTTCAAAATAATAATAAACGATGATCTATCGACCTTTTGGATTAAGAGAAATAAAATAGGTCAAAAATAAGTTTTCGTTTAGACAGTGTAGTAAGTGACAGATGCTAAGATGTATCTGTTCTGGTGTTTGTTAGTTTCAATAATAGCGTGTTCTATTCAGGTACAAGAAATTTTAAACAAAATTTATTTAAAAAAGAATAAAATAATAGTTGTAATAAATAGTAGCATATAATTTTCGAAAATATAGTTCCATATTCACTATACCTTGTTTTTTAACTAGGAGGAGCATTTTAAGAAACCCCACTTACACCACTAAAAGTTACTAGATTAAGAGGGTGTTCCGAAAGGGTAGTCTTCAAACTTTTCGAACCAATTGAAAATTATATGACATATGTAGGTGTCGTGTATAATGAGGGATCAATGAAAGTCTAGAATTTGAATCATCATTGGTCACAGGCCATTGCGGAAGTTGTAACCAAATGTCACATTATTGTGAATAAAATGTAAGGTTATCAAAGTAATTCTTGTCAAATTGGATGATATTTAAATATGTACAAAAAAGCTACTGTATGTTTATATTATTCTTTATTCGCTTTCGAGCACGAACTAGAAGTCAACAGAAGTTTTGACATCGAAAAATACCATAATAATGTACTGTAATGTAAGTAAAACTTGATGTAGAAATATTCACAATAATTCGACTTTATTTGGAAATTTATATTATTAACAAGAAAAAACAAGCATAGATTTTGTTTATCAAACTGAATAAATAATAAAAATAGCACTTAACTTAGTTGAAAATAAAACCACAAACGTGAAAAAGATGTACCTAATAAAGATTGAGGTTATAATATTTCCATATAAACACAAAACTGACAAATATCGCTGTCAGTTGTATCAAAAAAGCTGTGTGAAACGGGTGGCAATTTAACCAATCACTAGGCTGCAGAAATGCCAGCTTAAATTCAAATCGCTCCTCTTAGTTTAAAAACAAACAAGGATAGAAGATCAAGTACAACGAGTGTGTTTCGTCTTCTTTTTTATTTAATAAGAATTTCCCACTTTTGAATGGCTACAGAATTAAGATAACTCCATATTAAGCATGTTCTCTATTTGATTTCAGGACAAAGTAAAAGTTAGCGTGTACTATGAAACGTTATGTCCTGGATCCCAGGAATTCATCACTACACAGTTATTTCCCACGTACCAAAAGTTAGGTGATGACGCCCTTACAGTAGAATTATTTCCTTTCGTAAAAACAATCGACGTAAGTGTAGCCATAGTTAAATATAATGTCTAATGGGGGATTTCGGTCCAAGCTGTCAACCCAAAAATTCAGTTATTGATACACGAGGACTTCGAGGAAATTCGCTCTGAAATCTATCTCCAGTGGAAAAAAATTTGGAAATCTTGAGTCTGGTTACTTGGAACAAAGTCCCCCATCACCCCCACTTGCTGCATTAGACTCCGTTTCACGAAAGAAGAGCCCACTTGAAGCTGCAGTCGTATGCGCGAACTTGTTGTCAAAACCAGCGCGCCATATTGTAAAATTGACATTCAGCTTCAAATCATAGCGTAACACTTTCACATTTTGTAGGTTAACATAAAATTAGAATATTAAAATAGCTATTTATGCCATCAGTTACGAAATGCCTAATTTCATTTCGTAGCATATTGCATACAAGAATTTTTCTAATTTTGAAGAAAGTAATAAAAAAATAAAATTTAATAAGGATTACATCGGTGTGGTGAGAGATAGAACTTTATAATTTTGATTGAGCTAATACAATTACTGAGGGCACATTTTGAAAATACTTTCGATTCTACAGGGTGTTCCAAAACCACGTACCAGCACAAACTTACATTTTTTTAAATGGAACGTACTATATTTTGTTCAAGAATCGAAAAGTTCTATCTCTCACCACAACGATGTAATCCTCCGATGTCAGAAGATTGCCCCACCCTGTATAATTGATAAAAATTTGGAAAACATAAATTTTGTTTGTTGCTGTTACTTCATGTTAGTTGTCAGTTTGACATTTTGTAAAAAAGTCTGGACAGAAGGTTTTTAGCGAGATTGATATATTTTTAGTTTTATTTTTAAAAAATGAGTGATTCGAGTTCTGAAGAACTACCAAGCGATATTGAAGAGGCAGCAGGTAATGCTCTATTATCAGTAATTCCTAAAAAGTCAAAGGCAGTTTATGATTTGGCATACGAAAAATTTGTTACGTGGTGTGATGAGAAGAAAATTAAACATGTTAATGAGAAAGTTTTACTTGCATATTTTGAGGGTAAGAAAGATCTAAAAATTTCCACATAATGGACACTTTACTCAATGTTAAGGTCTGAACTAAATCTGAAAAGGAATATTGATATTAAAAAATATACAAATTTGGTAGCATATATTAAAAGGCAAGCGGACGGATACAGTGCTAAAAAGTCAAAAGTTTTTTCCAAATTTTTAGTGGAAGCTGATGACAAAGAATACTTAATGGCTAAGGTTGCTATGATAATTGGAATGGCAGGAGCATGCAGAAAAGCAGAATTAACATTTCTTCCAGTTGAAAATGTTATAGACGAAGGAAGCCATTTTCGTGTTTATATCCAAAAACAAAAGTTATACGGCAGTTTGCAATTACCACTGGAGACATTGAAAATACGAATCTTGTTGAAATATTAAGAAAATATATTAAGCTGCGTCCCCAGGTTCTTAAACACAACAGATTTCTTGTAAAATATGCGAATGGAAGAAACTGTACCAGAAATCCTGTGGGAATTAACACATTTAGCAGTCTGCCAAAAGTTATTGCACAATTTCTTGGTCTTTCAAATCCTGTTCTATATACTGGCCACTGGCTTCAGAAGAAGCTCTGTCACTTTCCTAGCAGACAGTGGCGCTGATATTTTAAAATTAAAGAGGCATGAAGGTTGGAAATCTACCTCTGTTGCGGAGGGATATGTTGAAAATTCCATGAATAATAAAAAACTTATAGCGCAAGAAATATTTGGTGAAACATCTAATGCACTGTGCGCCGCTTCCCAAATAACAGCAAGTTCGAGCAATGAAAAAATTATGTCGTCGTTGAATAATTGCAATAATTGTGTTATCAATATTTATAATAATTAATTTACTTATAATTTATGTTTTTAACTTGTATTATAACAGTTTAATAAATAGAATAATTCTTTTTGTCACTAATTTTGAAATACATTTTTCGTCACCAATTGCATAAAATTTTACTTTATGCAACTAGTTACAAAAAGTAAGACGTTTCATAACGTCAATCAGTTTTAAAAAGTGTCACTTTATATGTCAAAATTAGAAAAATGTATTTATCATATGTATAGTTTAAATAAAACATATTTGGGAATTCTATGAAGCTTTTCGAGATAGTTTCACATACAATAGAAACTGGTATATAAAAATACTTGTTATTGACAAAGATAAACAAGACTGACTGCAAGACAGTTTTGGTAGCTTCAGGTGGCTTAGTCCTATGTGGAACGAAGTCTACAATAATATCTACTAATTAACTCCGTCTGTTTCGCTTAAGATTAATAATAAGAAGAATACAACTAAATATCGTCTTACTTGTCTTCATGGTAAAAATGAATGTTACTCTAGCAAGGTCCACGCCTGCGTTCTAAATCTAAACGCTACTCAAGAAACAAAAATCAGTTTTATCACTTGTAATTTAGAAAGTGAAGATCTACACAAGAAGGTTAACATCAAAAAGGTATTGGTAATATTTTAACTAGACTTTTAAATAATAAATAAGAAATGTTTTTAATATAATAATAAATAATACATTATTACGAGTATTGTCCTATTTTTTCAGTGTTTAAGAAAATATAAACTGGCTTGGAGAGATATCAAGGACTGTATGCAAGATGAAGCGACTCAGTACTTGGTGGACTATCATAAAAAAGCAGAAAGCTTGGTGCCTCCCTTAGCATACGTGCCGCACATTCTATTCAACGATCAAACTAATAGAAGCGACGAGCGTGAAAGTAGAGAAGAATTGCTTGAGGTGGTATGTTCCAAGTTTCGAAATGATCAACCCAGCGGATGTACTCGAAATGATGAGGAATAATCAATAACAATCTCATATTTAAGCATCCAAACTTGCTTGGAGAAATGTATTTAAAAATATTTATTTGTACTGATATATTATACATTGCAAGCGACTATTTCTTGATAATAGTTTTTTCTAAGCTTCCAGTATGTTAAAAATAAAATTATTGTACACAGAAAATTGAATACGAATTCAAATTAAACACAAAATGTTATCAATCAATTCTCAATGTTGTTTTAAATAAATTTTCATTGATATACTAGTTATAACGAATTTAAATTTTTTAATTAATATTTACGAATATATCACTTCCCGTTTGACTGCAGTACTAATTTATAATGTTATTGTTAAATTTATTCATCGGTGCTGTTCCATACGCATTCAAGACTTTATTAAACAATTTTTTTTCATGGGTCTATACAGGGTGTCCCAGGAGTTCGTAACAAAAACTTGAGAAGTGATATAAAGGCTAAAAATAATGATGGTATTTAATATAAAACTTTTTCTTTACGCCCTTCGTTAACGAACTATAGGGCTCTAAAGCTGGGAATTGAAATAAACTACATCGTTATAGTCAGTAAATCTTGAGCTATTGATTAGTTTTTTTTAATTGTATTCCTCCAATATCCCCTAACGTCAAGCTAGATAAGTAACTAACTACCATTGCATGTATCTCTGCCGCCATTTGCTTTTAATTGACATTTGACATTGCACTTCTGGCGGCCATCTTAAACAATAAAAGTAGGGTAGTATTTTTCACTATTTTTTTCAAACGTGTTGAAAGAAAGAATAATAACAGAGCTGTACTTAAAAAAAGTGAGGTTTGGTGCAAAACATGTTTTCGAGGCCGTCTTTAACAACTTTCACCGAGTTATTTGGGGGGTCAGTGAGCTCAACTAGTTCAACTAAATCAGTATAAACTTCCTCAATTTGATATCGAAGTGTTTTTACACTGTCCAGTTCACTCTCCCAAGGAGTCGCAGGATATCTCTGCCGCCATTTGCTTCAAACTGACATTTGACATTGCACTTCTGACTGACATTTTAAACAATTAGGCAATCCAGTGACCTGTCAAATAAAATTCAATATGGCGACACAGGGCAAACAAATGTGATTTAATATATTGTAGACCATTAATTTTTTTACATAAGTGTTTATTTTGGAGAAAGGTGCTTTTATTTTGCTTTGATGTCTCTATACTAATAATATACAATAAAAAGCTCTGTTTTATGAAACTTTTAAGCTGGGTATATCAATTTAGGACCAACTTTTGGTTGTGTACCTATATAAGAACATTATTTTTTTGTTAGTGGTTTTTAGACTATCAAGAATTATTATTTAATATTTACGGGTAAGTACACACTGACTAAAACATATACAATATTATAATGAGAGTGAAACTTTTATGAAATTGCTGGCATTAAAATTTCACTTGCTTGAATCAGAAGATATCACCTGCAGTATTTAACTTTTAGGCTTACGGATTTCAGGAGTGAAACACCTACTTCAAAATGCCAACAACTTCTATTGTAGTCGGTTGTGGGAGCCGTTCAAACCGAGACCAAGTAAGCTTTTTTAAGGTCCCTGCTGTTTTAAAGAACACATTTTTGGTGCACAAGAATGAATTAAGTAAAGAAGCCTAGAGAAATGTGGTTAGCAGGAATCAATAGAGATGATTTGACAGAATCAAAAATCAAATATCAGGCTGTATGCAGCAGGCATTTTGTTCAGTTTTGTTCAATAACAATATTCATAAAAACTAAGAAAAGTAATATATTCTCAATAAAAAATACTAATCAAATGAACAATATACTAAACACTAATAAAATATACTAAATTGAAGCAAAATATACTAATAAATTCGACTAAAAAGTCTTGAGCACTGTTTATGACTGAATAGACAATACAAAACTAACCTATATGTCTAAATTGTTTGCCATGCACGGCCATATTATGTCACGTGATCTGGATTGCCTAATAAAAGTAGCGTAGTATTTTTCACTATTTTTTTCAAACATGTTGAAAGAAAGAATAATAACAGAGCTGTACTTAGAAAAGGTGAGGTTTGGAGCAGAGCATTTTTGCGAGAACATCTTGAACAATTATTACCGGGTTATTTGGGGGGTCAGTAACCTCAACTAGTTCAACTAATGCAAAATGAGCTTCCTTAATTTTATATCGTTGACGCTGTCCAGTTTAGACTCCTAACGAGTCGCAGGACCTTCGCAAGATATTTTAGACCCAGTGTTGTTACCAAATAACATACAGCTTACAGTCACTAGTTTCACTGTATACCTCTTCTCCGTTGCTCAGGAAAACCAAAACTAGTTACTTGCAAAGGGTCCTTTTGGATGATATCATAAAATTTAGCAGTTGAAAATGAAACAGGCCAAACATCTGGATCGTTAACAATCCATTTAGCTTCAGTACAAACTGGTTTTGACTGGTTTTTCAAGGGGTTTTGAGGATCAGGCTCTAAAAGAACGTTAACATCAAACCTTCACCCTCCAGTAGTAGAAACTGAAAGGTTTTGAGGATTAGATGCTGAAGGATCATCAGAGGGCAAAAAATCCCTCTCTCTAATATAAGGAAAACATGCTACTGTCTTTCAGGCAGAGGTAATGGCGGTGCCATGCTGTGCAGAAGAGTTGATGAGACAGGATGTGGATAATCAAAGAATCGTCATCTACTCAGACAGCCAAGCAGCACTAAAGGCGATAAGCTCATATATGACAACTTTGCGAGTGACGCAAGGCTCTCAACAGACTAAGTAGTCATAAGAGAGTGACACTAGCCTGGGTACCAGGCCACCAAGGAATAAAAGGCAATGAAAAAGACGATGTATTAGCCAAGCAGGGAGGGATGCTAGGGCCAGAGCCTTCCTGTGGAATTACTAAATGCCTAAGTAAAGAGAGCATCCACAAATGGATAAACAACCAGGCGTTGTGCTGGTGGTATGAAACCCCAGGACAAAGGCACGCTAAATTATTCCTTAAAAGCCCTTCGGACAAACTGTCACACAACCTACTATGTCAAAGTCGAGAAACGACGAGGATAATGGTGGGAGTGCTGACCAAACATTGCAGGATGAGGAAACATATGCACACAATTGGCCTTGCAGATGACAGCCTATGCAGGTTCTACCAGGAAGAAGACGAAACCTCGGAGCATATACTCTGTGAGTGCGAAGGCCTAGCAAGGGTGCGGTTTCAATTACTCGGAGAAGAAAAACCGAGGACAGAGAGCTACGCAAGGGAGGAGGTATCCAGACTTTTGAGTCTAATAAAAAGAATAAAGCTAGATATCGAGCTCTAAATATGAGGAGGACCACAATAGATCTGCAAAGCTCTTAGTGGGATAGGACAATTCTAATCTAATCTAATCTACCCATGGTACTCAAGCCTTCAACAGCAGCTGATTCTCCATCTTAATCTTAAAGTCCAGCTTCCCTGGTTCCGTCACACCGCAGGGCCTTGCTCCACCCTAAGAACGGCACTGAATAAGAACAGTACGAAATAATACCGAGTTTATTATTATGTTTGTAATATTGTATTACGGTTCAACCGTCTTGCGATACTCTGGAGATGTTCGGTCGATATTTTGGAAGCCCGAACGCACACCTATAATTTATAAATTCGACCCCCTACACTTATCTCTATTATCGATCGAGCATTTTATTTTAATATTTATTTAATTACATATTATTTCGGTAATATTACTTTCCCCCTAATTTCTAACATTACTGCAGGTGTCGGATAACTTCATGAATTTGCGAAATGTATCATTATTTTTGTGTGGTTCCAACCTACAATAATCGAGTAATTGGATGTTTTCTTTAATGTCGCCGAAAATTTTTTATCTAAGAGTGGGGTCGCTGTTTGAAATTGAACCGAGCATTTGGTGGTGTAATCAATTTGGGATCTTGTAAGGGACAAACGTTAACTACTAAATTGTTTACGATCTTGATAATAATGAAAGAAATCTGATTAAAATGTATGTAATGATAAAATTGCGAGGTATACAACAAGGGATAATATCTGTAAATGTGGCAATAGGGAATATATTCATAATACATCTGTCAATTATTCTCCACTCTCACACACAGATGGAGACACTGTTGCTGGTTATGGATGTATTGCATCAGGCTTCAACTTAGATAAATGTTTCTCTTCTATCCAGTAATCTCCCAGGTGCTGTGCTCTAGGATTCTAAAGTGCTGTGCAGTTGGAAAGTATGTGGATGGAGGTTTCTTCTCCCACACCGAGAGAAGAGTTATTTATAGACAAATAAACTGATTTGTTTGACCCCCTTTGTTTAAAACTAACATTGCTTATTTATTATTAAGAAGCCATTATGTGGCAATTAAAACAAAGAATATTAACCCCACCCTTCCCTGTTATTCAGTGACGGTCACCAACTGTATACGATTGGCGTCAGTCTGCATGTGAAATTAGATCAGTTTTTGCAATTTTAGTAATTATTTTGTTTTTGTGAAGTATGTGGTTGAAGTGCTCTGAACAAAAATAAGTTTAATAATAGAATGAATGAATTGTTAAATTCATGGCGATTACAAGAATTGTGAGATATCTTTGAAGGTACGGAAATAAATGACAATTATATTCAAGTAGGTAGAAGTAAAAAGCAAGCGAAATGTACCTCAAACATACACAATTCTCAATTAAACCTGTCAGATCTACTCCAAGAACTCCAAACTCCTACTATATGGGGCAAGCATTAATGAGCACACTTAAGGATAGACAAGGCTATCTTGTGGATACCATTGTTGGTTATGTTTTAGATCATGTAGGTATGTTTAATGTCAATAATGTACGGTTTCCATTTTATAAATGTATGGTACCTATTTTAAAAATGTATATAGATAAAATGTATAAAGATACTTGGGGTTCTTACAAATGGTTATGGATAGTAACGGTCTTGGAGACTAGCTACCAACCTTCAAACGAGACGTTGAAATTTCATAGTTGCAAGAAACTGCAATGGGGAGCTGCGTGAGATGGTTGACATCTTTTATTTAAGAAATGCGCATATAAATTAGCATGATTAAGATGAAAATATGTTAATTAAAATCCTACAACAGTCACATAATATATATCTCCGATAATGTAACATTAATAAAACCCTTTATTTTTATTTATTTGTTGTGTCTCCTCCCGATACACGTCGTAGATAATGTCTTATTGATTTTGTAAACCAACTTCAATCTGTCAAAGATCATGCTAGCGCCTAATCTGCATCTCAAGTCCGACCAGCATCATAATGGGCATCTTAAAGTGCTTATTGTTGAGAGGCGAACATTTTACCTGGCATATACATGTCACATGCCATCAACCGTTTATCTAAATGAAATCTTACAGCGTTTTTAATATGATAAATACCCCAAATATGGGGTCCTACTTCTTTATGAATGAGACCATCATGTATTGTCTGAGGGATGCGGTTTCTGCCATCTGTCAAAGTGAAGAGTGATCGGTCATCACCGAGACCTCCGGGTTGGAAGTCAGAAAAAATAACGTTTGTTCTTTAAACAGCGGCGTAACATGAATACGATAATTTTATCCATATAATTATTAAAATAGTATTCAATTGCTTAAAAAGTTCAATCAAATATACCTTTTTATTGGAAAAAGGCTTACGTATTATGTAGAAATATGTTTAATTTCAATAAAAAAGAAGAATCATGGATACTTTTAGTGATGGGCGATATAACAAGAGTTGTGTTTAAATCACTGTTATTTAAAAACCATAGATCATAATTATTGTGACAATCTATACCTATAGTTGTCTTAAAAATAAGCGTATGCTCTGTTTGAGCTGTCCAAATAGAGCGTACGTCTTTAAGTTGCTTTTTTGACAAAAAATATAAAAATTTTACGAAGATAGGATGTCGTTAACGTCTCCTTAAATATACTTGTACCTTTTTTTTTAATACAACTGTACAAATAAGACCAAATACAACTTCAAATAACTGATAGTTGAAATTCAAGAAATATGGTATCTTGTTTCTGTTCAATTTCAGTCATATTTTTGTTATGTTTATATCTCCCGGTTATCCCTTCAACGTGCCGCCACTGTGGAATAATAAAACAACAACAAAAAAACAGTTTCTTCTTTTTTTTTATTTGTTGGCCTCGTCTCTTCCTCAGCAGTCAATGCTGCCAACTATCGCTTGGAATTGATCACAGTCATAAAGTGCTCGGTGTATGATTGATTCAAGAAATGATGGTGTTAGATATGCGTCTTTTTCATCGTGAAAAAATCATCGTATATATTTTAAACCCCTGCAGCTCCAGTTGGACGGGAATTCTGAATTGTTGTATGAAATTGTATCAATCAAATGTCGAGGTTATGTGAAATGAGTAGATGTTTATACAATGATCACGAGGTTCTATCTCTATTTCTCTTTTATCAAAAATAAAACACTCGAAAAAATGAATTCAGGATATTTATTTTGAAGTTAATTCGATCGGAGTGAAGAAAAAGAAGAAGAGAAAGAGTTTTTGCTGTTTATTTCGCTAATAAATATTGATAGAATGGATACAAGTGTATAGAGAAGCGTCCAGGTATCAAACAGAAAAAAGAGAAGAGTTGACAGTTGACTTACAATCATTAATATTGCGCCGCGCCTGCTCATTTTATAGCATTTTCGGCGGATTTATGTATATTTAAGCGGAATTTTCATTTTAAATTCATAGTTTCGTCTTAAAACATCTTAAAATTATAGATAAATTTTGTTTCGATGAAAAATTCCATCGTGCTTCAGTCTTGTATTATTTCAATCTTCGATGATGATGATATAATTAAAATCCATAACGTATAAATGACCGTAATCAACTTAGTGTGAATCTTATTGATTCAAAACACCATCGAAACCGCCTATTCTCACTCCGTCTCTCAGTTATGATTAGAGCACCGAGAAAATACGTTGAAAGTAGCTGAGTATAATTTATAGTCGTGGTCCGAATCTGCGGCTTTTATATTACAGGGCGGTAAGTCGAAATAGAAGATCGCTGCGGTGCGGTAAAGTTAAATTACCAGTCAATTACCATATCCATGTTGGTCGGCACCAGCTCGAGGCATCTCACCTGGTCGCTTCTTCATCTTTCGGTTTTGGAAGTCGACGACGTTCTGGCCACGCAGTGATTGTAGGATTGGCAGTTTATTTTGAATGGTTGGAATTTCGATAGTCCTTATCAGTTACCATTTAATTGTCGTGCGAAGAATACTTCGATTTTTTATTGTTTCAAATTTAATGCGGCAGAGTAATAAATCTTATATATCGAAGAAAATATAAAATTTTTTGGGAAAATCGTTCTATACCACAAATTTTACTCCAGCTTAAACTTTAATTTGAAAACATTTTGAAATATACAGGGTGTTCCAATAAATTGTGGCGTTTCAAAGTTATATTTTTTCTCATGGAACTAATTTTTATATAAGGTACAAATTTCGCTCTCTTCATAACGTGTTTACGTACAACGTTTTATCTAATTCCGTGCTTTCATAATATTCAATAAAATCTTCAATTACAATGATAATATTGAAGTGGAATCAAATGGTGTTAGAAGTATTGTTACTATGATGTATTCACCCAGAAAATTTACTTACTTTAAATAACTGTGTCCTGAATAATGTTTTCAATGTTTGTAAATCCCAAAATATTATTGAATTAAAGTAATGGGTTAATTGTACAGTTTAAATAATGAAATAATTGTCAGTTTTGACAGTACCTACCTAATTAATGAATTATTCTTTGAAACTCATGTGGTATCTCTATGTTGAAACATAAACAGTTACGTAAAGTTTTTACATAACTACTTTTCATAACTGATCATATTATGAAGATTATGAAAAATGTGACGTTACCTAACGTCAAGGAGTGACGTAAAGTGTCACATTTGATAGCGGAATTAGATAAAATATTCTTATTGACTATATACGAGCACTTCATTTAGAATTTTAAGCAAATTGTGTTAGGTACTAATTTGAATAAATTTTACAGCCGCAAGCGAAAGAACCGGTGATGAAAACATAGAACAATTTTCTATGGACAATTATCACTATTGTAAGCTCGAGGAGATACCTGAATTTGTTAGAATTGAAAAGCAAGTGTACACATTGCGAGGTGTAATATCTATTGCAGAGAAAGAGAGAAATGCAAATACTATTGGGCATATTGTCGCGTTTGTCAAGCAAGAATGTTTGAACTACTGGTAACTCTATGATGATACTCAAAATAAAGTAACCAACGCTACTAAAACAAGAAACATTTATGTAGAAACCCTTTTATACACTATATAAATGTAGCCTCACAGCTACTAGCAATTGTACCGTAATCAGTGGGTTTGTGAGATAATTTTGCGCGATCATATTCAAAAGCCAAATAAAGCAAAGCAGATAAATGAAATGCAAAAAGGGAAAAAAATTCAAGGTGCACTTAATGAACAGCAACTAATATTGCCAACAAGCGGATAATTAATTTTGAGGCAGGGGGTGGGGGAAATTTGGGCAATAACAATAAACTGGGCGAATTTTGTATCTTGTACAAAATTGTACAAAAGTCGTAGTACGAAATGCCATGGTTCATTTTTCAATTTACCATATGGGGGGGGCTGGCGACATATATGGCTGTAATTGTTTATAACAATGGGTTGGACGAATTGTATATCTTGTACAAAATTTTACAAAAGTCATAGAACGAAATGCCATCTCCCAATTTTCAATTTACCCTATGGGGGCTAGCGACATATGTCGCCAGCCCCCCCCTTTCATTCGTTAATAACTTCTTAACATCACTTGTACAAAAATCAATTATGCTTGTACAAAAATGTACATAATGAGAACAAAATTGCCACGTATTCAATTTTATGATTTAGGTTTTGGGGGGGGGGCTGGGGACATGTACATGTGTAGTTCCCGTATATAGGCAATGAATAGTAGGTTCACTTGTTGTCGGCACTTTCATGTAGCGCTGATAAAGACATACCAAAAATGCTTGTTTGACTTGACAAAACCCCTAAAATTGTCTCCATAATAGGTTTGTCGTAGAAGGAATTTCCAATCGATTGGAAATTTGTCAAACCCTGACATTCCGTTTGTGATTCGATGTAAATCGATTGGCAATTTTTGTTGTGCGAATGGGTGGAACATTTGGACAATTTGATCTTTGATAAAAATGAACTAAAAGTTCATCATCACTTAAAGAAAAGCTGAACAAAATGAAGAATAAGTACTTTTGTAATGTGTGTGTCATTCTTCGGCCATCCTAATAGGAAACCAGTTTTTTTTTCAAATGTCCGGTATTACAACATTCAAATTATTTTACTCACATTTTATTTTAGGAGGAACTGACTAGTTAGCTATTCCCATGTTTTTTTACTATAATAGAAAAATAGTAAAAATTTGTCACTTTCTACAGCATCACAATACGCATAGTCTCGTGTTCAAACTGAAAATTTGATCCCGGTCAGCAAATTATTCTGATAGTTGGCAACTGATCCGAAACCGCAAATTTATTTCTTCGAACAAAGGATTTTTGATTAGGTTAGGTTAGCTTGCAAAACATCAAGTGCCAAAGCTCCTAAATACCGAACTTAAGTTCTCATCAGAGGTGAAATATCTAGGTGTCACATTTGACAGTAAGTTAACATGGAACTCTCATCTAGAAAACAGAGTAAAAAAAGCATACATCTCCTATGAACAGTGTCGCAGAACCATCGGCCGTACCTGGGGAATGTCATCCAGGGTTACTGCCTGGATCTACACTACCATTATCAGACCTATGCTAACGTACGGCGCGATTGCCTGGGGACTTAAAGCAAACCAGCTGACAGTCGTCCGTAAACTGGATCAAATTCAGAGAACAGCATGCCTCAATACAACAGGAGGCATAAGAACCACACCAACCAGAGCGATGGAGGTGATCCTTGGTCTCACTCCCCTTGACATACAAATCAGGGAGGTTATTTTGATGACCATGACACGCTCACGCTCTACCGGTATACAACCTGACGTAGGATCTGGTAGATTGAGACGTAACCTATTTTTTTTTTTCCATTTTGGGAGCCGTTCAGATGCCGGGAGCACTGCAGCCTATTGGCTTATTGTACTCTGCTCCCATATTTAGTCCACCCATCCAGTTATCCCCGTACCTTCGAGTAGACGGTATAGGTCCATTGGATGTGTGCCATATACTTCAGGTGGCACATTGGCCTCTCCGAAGATTGCCCGTCTCCTCGAGTGCAGTGCCTCACAGTCAGACAAGATATGGGTCACGGTCTCGTTCTCCATGCCACATAGTCTGCAGCTGAGGTCCCCGTTATATAACCCTATTTTATGCAGGTGATCTTTTAACGGGGTATGACCCGTTAGATAACCTGCAATAATTCTTAGCTTATTCCTGCTGATATTCAGTAGTTCTTTGGCCCGCTTTGCACATGTGTCACCTATGAAGGTTTTGCTGTGTACCTGTTTCGGAGTGTTCCTCCAATGAAGTCTATGTTGGCTTTGTACCCATTTTTGTATTTGCGCTCGGACTACCTTTTTTGTGGTCCCAAGTGCTGGTTCTGGTCCAACATATGCTGTTGCTGAACCTCTTTTTGCGAGTTCATCAGCTTGTTCATTTCCAGAAATACCATTATGTCCCGGCACCCACACCAATCTTACTTTAATGTGGTCTGCTAGTTCATTTAGTTCTTTCTGACATTCTTCTACTAGTCTGGATGTTACCTTGCGGCTATTTAAAGCCGCAAGGGCTGCCTGGCTATCAGTTAGTATGTTTATCCTATGAGTGTCAGTCCTATATTATTTGTTAATTCTGACACATTCTAGGATGGCATAGATCTCTGCCTGAAATACAGAGGTATGTTTGCCTAGTGAGAAAGAGCCTTTTGTGTTTCTCTTTTCACTGTACACTCCTGCTCCTGTTCCTTCCCCTGTCTGTGATCCGTCTGTGTACCAGGTCTCTCCTCGGGGAAATTTCAGTCTGCTTGGGTCTTGCCAGTCCTTTCTGTGAGGTATTTCTACCTCATATTTAGGGCTTGGGAGAAGTTTAGTGGCCATATAGTCTGTTTTCATATCTAAAATGGCTTCACTTATGATGTCTTTAACAGATGTGTGTCCTGATCTAACTATTTTGTTGCTCAGATTATCTTGCTGCCTAAATAGTCCCATCCTTGCTTCCCCCATTATCACGAGGTGTAGTGGAGGAAGGTCGAATAAGGCTTCTAGTGCTGCCGTTGGCGTGCTTCTCATGCATCCTGCAATGCTGAGACATGCAAGTCTTTGCACCTTGCCTAGTCTCGTCATTGCATTCTTTTGTGTCGTCTTTGTCCACCAGACCAAAGACGCATATGTTATTATGGGTTTAACCACTACACTGTATATCCAGTATATCATTCGCGGACTCAACCCCCATGTTTTCCCACAAGTTCGTCTTGCCATCATTAGTGTGGTTTCCGATCTTGCTGCAACTTTTTCCATTTGTTTGGACCATGTTAATCTCGAGTCAATAATCACCCCGAGATATTTAACATCCATAACCATTGGAATTTCCGTACCTTGAAGGTATAGTGGTCCCAAACCTGCCAAGTCCCTTCTCTTGGTGTAGGGTACTAAGTTTGATTTGGTGGGACTTATATTTAAACCCACCTCTGTCGTCCATTTCGTTACTATGTTCAGAGCCTGTTGCATGCGCTCTCTGACCGTAGTATTGAATTTGCCTTGTGATATGATGACTAGATCGTCCGCATATCCTAAGACAGTATGGTGTTCCTTTTTGAGTCTCCTTATCAGTCCGTCCATTACAAGGTTCCATATTAGAGGAGACAGTACTCCTCCTTGAGGACATCCCCTTGAAACTCGGGCTGACAATGTTGTGCCCATCAAGGTTGAGAATATCGTTCGGTCTTTCAGCATGCAGTCTATCCATCTGCAGCTTGTTTCGTCAATTTGCTTTTGACGAATTGCCCTAGTGATTACTTTGTGGGAGGTGTTGTCAAATGCACCCTCTATATCAAGGAAGGCTGCTAATAATACTTCCTTATTTTCGAGAGCGTAACTATGGCGTGAGGCACTCAATGAGGTCCCACTGCTGCAGGCAAATACGGACGCAATCTCACCACAATATGCCTTCCACAGGCCCTACGAGGTAATTATTAAATATAATACACAAGACACATCAGAAGAAGGCGCCCTCCGCATCTTCACGGATGGCTCTAAAACCAATATGGGCTCAGGATGTGGAATTTACTCCAGATCTCTGAATCTAAACATCAAATGGGCGATGGGCTGTAATGTCAGCGTTGCTCAAACAGAGCTCACTGCTATCTACATCACCGCAAAAGAGATTACCAAAAGAAACACAGGTAATAAAATTCACATCCTTACGGATAGTAGACAAGCACTACTAACCCTGAACAGACCACGTATCACATCAGGCCCAGTACTGGAGTGTCACCTGTCTCTGATCGAAGCCTGTAGCAACAACGAAGTCACTCTAGGCTGGATCAAGGGGCACAGTAAATCGAAAGGTAACCACATTGCCGACTCACTAGCCAAGAAAGCAGCCTCCCAAAAACTCCTGGGACCTGGCGTCGGCATCGGCTATGATTGACCTAATAAAGGAACACTCCCTTGATAAGTTTAAGGGTAGATGGGACGATGCAGAAGGTTGCAGGCTTGTCAAGGAACTGTTGCATTATCCGGACAGCAAAGTAGCCAAAAAATACGTGACTATGAACAGACAGAACCTTCGGACAGCTACGGGTATTCTGACCGGTCACTGCCACCTACGAAAACACCTCTACAGACTGGGTCTGTCTGACACTTCACTCTGTAGAGGATGTGAACAGGAAGATGAATGTCCGACACTCTCTCAATTTAGGTTTTCCGTATTCGGCGAGTATAGGCTAACACAAGCCAGCATTAGGGAGCTTACTTCCGGCGACGTTATCGCCTACTTCAAACAATGGGCCAATTGTGGCCTAAGTGCTGTGGGTGTCACCCACCCTTCAAATTCTTACAGATACAGAAAGGATTTTTGAATCACCAACTGCAAAATATTTTCTATCAACTTTTTTTTAAATGCGCATGCCTCTGACGGTTTCTGATAGTTTCTGACTGTTCTACGAACAAACCTACTGACGATTTAGTGTTTTTTGTGGATTGCGGAATTGATTTTTGCTATTTTTTGAGTCAAAAGGTCACCAAAACAACTCGTTATATATTTTAGGATCAACAATACTAAACAGAGCAGACATTTAAGTGACGTAAGTGTAATAAATATAGTATGTGTAGTAAAAAATTTTAGAATACACCTCGTAAATAAAATTGGCAAAAACACAAACGCGTAAATGAGTAAAACATCAATTTTGGAAGCAGCAATTACTAATTGCCTGTAGAATTTTGTTTATCGTTTTGAAACCATTAAAACAGTTAATAATTAAAAGTTGTTTCAATATTTTTAAACAAAATTTTATCGGAACACGTGTGAAATAACAACTAATAGAGTTTAGTAGTTCTTTTGATGTAACAGAAGAGCTGTTCCTGCGCGTCTTTAGATAACGGTTCTAAAAGCTGCGGATGTGGTTTAAAAGCAGGCAGCCACTTCAAACAATCGCAGTACCAGACCGTTTTATCTCACATGTAATAATTTTTGCTTTAATTGCCTTTCTATAGCTCACCTAAAACGCTTTGAACATCGACATCTGGTATATGATACGTGTGTCTGTGTATTTGTCGTTTATTACTAGATTTAAAACGGTTATTTTAGAAAATATGAATCGTTAAAAAATGTTCTTATAGCACAAAGATTATTTTTACTCTTTGTCATAGAGGTATAAATGTTGTATTTTGGAGCGGTGGACAAGAATGACATAAAAACTGGGATCGACTGTAAACAGAACTTTATAAACAGTGTTTTATTGGTTTATAGATAGTTTTATTGTATTCAAAATGGTAATTATATATTTTTATCACTACTCTGAAACCACACCGCGTGTACACTGGTTCAAAAAGCATGATTTGCTCTTTATGCGCGTGTAATTTCTACTGTAACATTCTGGGTTACTTTTATTAATGGAAGTCTACTAATTCAGCCACGTAGATTTCGAATATGTCATTGAAAATTGATAAACAAATGAAATTTTCCGTACCCTATACTTTCGCACAACCTCGTATAAAAAATATTGTCAACACGATGTTGATGATTTTTTGTTATATTTCTCTGTTACTTGAGAGTGTGTATTTAAATTTTCTGCTTGAAATTCTCATTATTTTGGGTTTTACGAATTTTTGACTCAACGCGTGTATTGAGGCGTTAGCTAAATCTTGGTGGCACTCTAGTACTAGCCCCGATATACTTGACAATTACATATTTCATACCGTTCATTTTCGCACACCCTCGTATACAAAATATCGTATATACAATGTCGCTGATTTTTTCCTATATTCGTTCATTATTTGGTAGTTTGTATCCAAAATTTCAGCTCAAAATTCACATTATTAAGTACTCAATGATTCTTTGAATATGTGCATGTACTTTCGACTACTATTACGTAAACTAAATCAAGATATATTAGACTGGCTAATAACGTCCCTTCATTAACGAACTATATGACTTCAAAGTTAGAAATTGGAAATAAATTATTATTTCTGATCAGTAAATGCAGCGAACTATACTGTTGAAACCACAGCTTAGATATAGACCGTCAAGGGGGGAGAAGTGTGCAGCGCGAATGTTTGAAAGAGCTCGAAGAGCCCCAGGTATACAAAATATCATCGCAATAAGTAAGTTATTCCACTGAGCTATTCCTATGGCTTGCGTTCCCAGTTTTGTCATCATTATGACAATTGAGGAGTTCAGTCTAAGCTCAGTGTGGCCAACAAAAAGTGATTTTTTCTGACAAGAATGACAGTTAAGGTCTACCCTTCAAAAGATAAGATTTTTGCTTGGTTTTTATCATTGCGAACATCCCCCCGAAGATATCTTGAAATTTAAAATGACTTTTTAGCTGAATACTCAACATATCGATGGCCAATAATTCTAGGAACTCTTGGTATGTCACCATTTTATAACCTATAGTTTCCAGTTATTCTCAAAAACTACCAAATGATAGGTTCTTCGGTTGTCCCGGGTCTTCAACCTTTACGGCCTTCGGCTAAACTCATATGCAAACGGTCGTGGATAAAACAAAGACTTCCCGGAATTCCACAAAAAAATGATGTCTAGGGCGACAGCTAGGTTTCTATGCCTGGCCTAAATAAACTTCTAAATTCCCCTAACCCAGCAAGAGAAAAAAAATAACAAGACCAACCTTCAAACTCACCAAGTTTATTTCAAGAACGAGTATGTTAAGACTGTAAATAATGTCATGATTTAATATAACAATGTTAGGGAGCTCAAAATACTTGAATTACAAGTGATGACGTTGTTCCTATCGAACAAGTCTAAAAGAATATGACAGGGTTTTTAACTAGGTTTACATTATACCATTCTACGTGAAACTTTGAAATTAATATCCATTATTTCCCCCCCCCCCCCACAAATTAACATAAGGTAATGAAATGATTATATGCTAGGCTAGAAATTAAAAAAACATAACATATAACTAGGCACAATAATAATTACTACTTATGTGCTGTCAATAAGTATAAATGTTGAATTTTAACAAAATAAGAAGTGATATAGTTTGTTCAGCCATCCTTTGCCGTTAAGTCATACATTGTCCAGCTTGCTCTCTCATTGATGAAATCGATGAGACGGAATTATTACGTCATTAACGTATTTCTTATCTAAGATCGACATAAATTTTATCTGTTACTTTTGACAATTCAGTTGTCATATTTTGAAAACAATTCTTAACATTATGCCATTGATTATAATTTTGAGGTTAAGTGTAAAATAACATTCAACAAATATAAGACATACGTAAAACAGCAGAATACGTCACCGATTATGACATAACGGCAAAGGATGGTTGAACAAACTATATCTTGTCACATTCTAATCGAAAACGGACATACACAATTAAACGAATATCAACAAAAATAAATATAACTGACATTCGACATAACTAGTGACAGAATAACAGGAATGAAATGGCGACTTGCCAAAATTTCCCAGAATTATTGGCCATAGATATGTTGAGTATGCAGCCAAAAAGTCATTTTAAATTTCAAGATATACGCTTTGGGGGTGTATTCATTATTTTAATAAAGGAATATAGATGTTCACAATGATAAAAAATCTTATGTTTTGAATGGTAGACCTTAACTGTCATTCTTGTCAGAAAAAAAACACTGTTGGCCACACTGACCTTAGACTGAACTCCTCTATTCGAATGCTTTACAAAATGTAGCACAGCAGCGCTTAATGTACCAGCCGCCACTGCTTTGTATGTTTCAAAATAGCATGAAACAATCAAATTCATTCAGCCTTAAAACATAACTGTCCATCCCTTGGGTAGGTACTTCGGAGAGAAATGCATGATGAGTTAGAAATATAAAAGCTTGCTACTTTGTTGGATTGAATGGCTAAACGCCCTAGGGACGACTTAATGATAGCAGGTACGACATATGTCGAGAAGTTTTACATGCAATATTCGATATGGTAATAGTCTCAAGGGCCTTAATTGCTCTTGTAATATCGCTACTCGTTATATTTGATTACATTTCCTGATCTAATAGGTAAAGTATACAATAAAAATTTTCATATACACTGTGTCCACCATATGGGAAACCTTTTTATTATCAATTTTAAGAAAAAAACTTATTCCTCATAAAATATTCTGCATGCTCTAGAACCTAAAATAAAATCATCAGATATCAATTTTTTCCATCAGTAATATACGAGGTTTGTTGAAAAATATGAATTATACTCAAGAGTAAAGTACTTTTAAACTTTACAATATCGAAAAATGCTTGTAAAAAAAGTTGATCATAACTCGAAACTCCGTTCAAATATGCAATTGCATCAATGTACATTGAAAAAATAGGTTTTGTGCTTGTTTAATATTATTTCTATTTTCTTAATAACGCTACCATGTTTGCGTGAAATTCTAACGCGTTCTGACAGTTACTGTCAAACATTTGTAGCTATCAAACATTCATAGGTTAGTCAGAGCATACTATATTACATGTAACTACAGTAAAATTTGCATTGTTATTGTATCTAGAAAAACATTTCTAAAAGTAATACACTTTTTTCTATAAATAGATGAAATCGTATATTTGAACGTAGTTTTCAATTCCGATCAACTTTAATTTTTAACATTTTTCGATATTGTCAAATTTAAAGGTACTTTACTCTTTAGTAAAGTTCATATTTTTTTAGAGACCTCGTATAATACTAAAAAAATTGATATCTGATAATAGAGTACACGCATATTTCATATTTTGCTTGGATATTAATTTATAATAGTAAATATGATATCAAAAATTACTAATAATAGGAAATATACCAGATTCCATTGGAAATTACTCCTAAATTTTAAAATAAAATTCAAATTTCAATGCACTTTCCGACCACAAAACGAGGACTTCCGAACGCTACCGATGATACGGATGATGTCATATCTCTTGTGTTTACTTATGTCAATATGGCCGGTATTGCATTAGGTTATGTGTAGTTGTGTGTTTATTCTTTCTTATTTTGTGAGTGAAGATATGGCTAGCGAAGGTTTTGTAAAAGCACAAACTGATAACTTGCCCAAAGTAGACTCATTTATGCTGCTTGAATTCATGAAGTCAAACAGCTGCTTCAATGCAGAGGAAATAAGAGAAGTTAAAGCATTATCGTAAGTACGATTTAAACTATGTATTATGTATATAATATATATATACCAACCATATTTCGATGTGTGGTCGTGAAAAAATGATGTTTTTATGGTTGATTCCTGGACATATAGGTACATAGCCTCAAACTATTTAAGAATGAAAATTACCAGCATAGAAGTAGGTACTTACATTAAAATGGTCTTCACAAACAAAAGTAGTAGTATTTGTCGAAATATCGTCTTTGTTTCGACGCATAGCTTGCAAACATAATGCCCTTCTCTTAAGTGTATTTTTGCTTGCGCCACTAGGTAAAGTAACAAATATTTTGTCTGGAGTTTTAATATACTTACATTGATTTACACACTGGAACAATGCAATACTTGGAATACAAAGTGTTTTTTTCGGCTTCATCCATTTTTAAAGCTTTCAGAAACAAATTAGGTCAGAAGAACTCAGAACGTGATACACGAATAAGAGCGTAAACAAATGACGTCACTCCATCGGGCAGTTATCTTTATGACGTAAAGCGCGTTTTGGCGGACTTTCAAATTTTATCTCGTCATGATCATCTCCAGACTTGCTTCCTGATTCAAGTTAAATAGGCATTTCATAATATAAACTTTTTAGTACTACTACAGCTTGCACGCTACTGAAAGTTCTTCACTGGTTGTGCGTTTGCTCTAATAAGCTTGACCGATATGAAAAAATCGCTATCTAAGTCAACTAGTACGTAATTGGCGGTTACTGTACAACGTTTTTAAAGAAATCGACATTCTACTGAAGTTTTTTACAGTGTATTTTCAATTAAGGTTGTAAGATTCGTTCTTCTGGTAATAGAGTTGAAAATATATCGATACGGTAATGGATCTTCCGGAGTACATCACGCAAACAATTCAAATTATGAGTTAAGTCATCGAGCTAAGTGTTTTACGTATTTTAATTTCATTTCCATTATTTATTTGTCGTCAGATTTAGAATTACAACTGCTTCTAAAAATAGTCAAAAATTCATGTAAATCTTTTATGAATCAGAAACAATCACTTCTTGGTTCATAACCACTACTGACATTGAATTACGCTTAATATATCAACGCTGATTTTTTCTTGTAAAAATTTTAAATAAAACTCAAATCATTTTTCTTGAGAAAAACTTTTTTGGATAGATTCGGCAACGTGGCACCTCTCTAACCAGTTCAATCTCGATCTCTATACCTTTCCTATTTAATTTTGATTGTTTTCTTATTGTATCCGACCTGTTTCGGGAATTCCCAGCGCACTGTATACACAAAAGAACTATCCAGGAAAGGAATTTCTGGCAAAAACATAACAATCTGCACTGATCGTAGACAAGCCCTATTAGCCTTAAACACAGGCAGGTAACAATATTATACTGAGGTGGGTTAAAGGGCACGAAAGGAGTAAAGGTAATCGCATTGCCGATTCTTCAGCCAGGGAAGCGGATGGACTAAAAATTTGAGGACCCAGTGACACCTAAGGAATAACGACTTCGACAATTGCGGAACTAGCCAAACGTTACACCCATGGTCAATACCTTAAGAGATTGGATGGAATTAAAGGATGCAGTCTTGCCAGGATGACCCTGGGAGACCGTGGAAAGTTGGCGACGAAGAAATATTTGGCGATGTCCAGGAAAAACCTACGTTTAACAGTAGGATTTCTGACTGGCCACTGTCAACTAAGGAAACACCTCCATACTATGGGGCTAGTAGTCTCACTATGTATACTGCCATAGTGAGACCAATCATCACTTATGGATCCATTGCGTGGAGTGGTAGAACCAGCCTATTGACGACGAGAGAAAACCTCTCCAAAATTCAAAGACTAGCCTGTATATGCATTACAGGAGCAATGAAAACATGCACAACGGCAGCTATGGAAGTGATTCTCAACCACACCCCGCTACACATGGTGGTGGAAAGCGTTGCAGAAAGAACAAGATACAGACTAAGTAGAGAGGGAATCATTAAAAAAACCACCTCCTAACTTCTTAGAAATCAGACAGCCTGGGACATGCCACAAGACGGTATGATTAAGAAATATAACTTTTCAAAGAAATTCGTTACGGAATTAAGCAACAAGAAAGAATGGGATCCAAATACTATTACCAGACTTGGGAAGAATGCAATTCAATGGTACACAGATGGCTCAAAAGCAATAGAAGGAGCTGGGATAGGAGTGTTCGGGCCAGGAACCAAACACTCTGAAAGCTTAGGAAAAACCTCAAGTATCTTTCAAGCGGAAATTCACGCCATAAGAAAGTGCGCCCAGTTCAATATTGATAAAGGATACAGAAGACAAAGGATTATCATAATGTCGGATCGTCAAGCAGCCATTAAGGCACTGAGCTCTTGTGTAATCAGTTTCAAAATGGTGTGGGAATGCCTATTTAATGAAATAGGCGAGAACAATATGGATTCCAGGACACACTGGAATAGAAGGAAATGAAATAGCAGATGAACTAGCAAAGAGGGGGACCGAAATACCTTTCTGGGGGCCTGAACCCTTTGCTGAATCAGCCCCAATGTAATATTGGAAGAAATAAGTAAAGCCGAGAAAAAGAGAAGATCTGACCATTTGAAAGATCTAGTAGGGCTTATACAATCAAATACTCTTCTGGGTGACTACAACCTGTTAAGATCAAATGAATGCAAGTCTAAGTCAAAAACTGCGCTAAGAGTTTTAACAGGGATCCTAACGGGACATTGTCGCCTGAATGGGCACCTGAAAAAGCTCAAAATAGTGGATGAAGAAGAATGCAGATTTTGTGGAATGGAAGAAGAAACCTCAATCCACATACTTTCCAACTGCACAGCACTCCAGAATCCTAGAGCTCCTCACCTAGGAGATTACTGGATAGAAGAGGAACATTTACCTAAGTTGAAGCCTGCAGACATCCCAAAATTCCTCCGGGAAATAGGACTAAAGATGGTACTAGTTTCTGAGACTCTCCTCAGAAACTGAGTAGAAGTCAGGGGGCACAATAGATCTTTTAGGTATCAGTGAATGTCACCCCAAAATACATACATACATACATGGGGTTAGTGGACACACCTCTATGCAGGATGTGTGAACAGGAAGATGAAACTGTCAAACATGCCTTATGCAGGTGTCCAGAGTTATCGTCAATAAGAGAGTGTGTGTTCGGTGAGTCTTGGCCTACACCTGCCGATATAATGGAGCAGTAACTTGTTCACCTTCCTGAGAAGACAAGGATGGGCGAAGACCTAGGAGGACAATTCCTCGGAAGAACTTCTCAGTTGGCCAGCAGAAGCAATAATTGTCATCTTCACAGCTAGTAGTGGAAAAAATATATTTCTTCACCACACCTTTCCTATCCGCATAATACCAACGTAAACGTTCTCAGTTACTGACACCAACCTAAAAAAAATTCACCAATTTCAATTAGACCATTTTACAGATACAGCGTAATTCGTTGTTTTTTTATCAAAGCCCAATAGCCCGACAGGGTTATTTTCTCCACGAACAATAATTTGTTTATTAATAGTTCTGTGCCGTGCGAGGAGAACGAAAAAAAAAACCAGCAAAGCTTCTTTGATGGTCGTCATTTGGTACATTGACAAAAGAACACACACGAATACGTGGTAGTCGTGACGGCGTGAGAAACCAATGGC
>CAJUYI010000537.1:55770-79256 GCA_910591695.1 Galerucella pusilla | reverse complement strand
ATTTCTTTTCATTTTTTATTATATTATAATTTAAAACGTATTTTTTGAAAGAAATGTAATTTAAAGTAAGAGATTTATCAAAAATTTCATGGTGCTCCCTGTAAAGGTTTTGCATACTTAATTAGGGTTTATTACTCCTCGTACTCTCTGTACAGACTATAGTTGTCATATTTTTTCGTTGTGTCAGATAGGGACCAAAAATTATTTTATTAATTTCATTACTAGTTAATCTACCGAAACGTCGAAATAAAAAATAAAAAACATTATTGTGGTTTGATTCCCAAAAGAATAAAGGAAAAAAGAATAAGTTATGCCACAAGGAACTTACAGAAGATACTGTGAATTATTATTAATTTTTGTCTTGAATTTGGCTAGTGATGGGAAAAATTGTATATACACCATGATGGTGAAGACTTTATTAGCCTCACACCGCTCGGTCAATAATAATTTGTAGCCCCTCACCCAAAATAAAAAAAATATCTTTCGTATAAATAGTTTTATCTTGTTTATTTTTTGTTTGGTGGTTTTTTTCTTTTCACGATAAGATTCATTCGCAAACTTTTCAAGATTAATTCAAAACTGGTCACTGTTTCAAACGTAATTTGTAGACCTTATATTTCCTGCAATCCTCCAGTAGCTCAATGACACTATCTGCTAGATTGTCTCCAAAAACAACCAATAATATAAATAAAAACATATTTGCCATATCTACATTTTTTTTAAATATTGATTGTCCCTCGTAAAGGAATAAAATTGCACCTGTAACCTGTTAAGACAAAAGACTTATAGATAACGAATAATATAATTGTTATTATTAAAAAAATGAAGGTAATCTATACGCATTAAGAGGTTCTTCGAGACTAGCATTTAAAGTGGAACAAATTCGCGAAATCGAAAGACATCATGTTATTTAAAAATGCAAAATTTCTGTAAAAAAAACATAATCGTTAAACGCTGATTCATGTAATTGCGGATATCATCATCTAAATTACAATCGAGCATTTCCCGTTGTCCAGACCAGTATGTATATTTTATATTATCTTGCATATTTTTTTTTTCGAAATCGAGCTTGAATTGAAGACTATAATAAACTTCAATAACACTATCTGGCTTCCTGACAATAAAAATAATACGTTTCGACTGGTTGTCGATGAAAACGAGGCCATTGTTACAAAACGAATGCTGTTTCATATTTGCCAAGGTACGAGGTCCCGCTGAAGTGTAGGTAAATTTAAACATTTTGATAAACACTGATCTAAAAGAACCATAGATATGTACAGAAAGTACTAGCAGCTACCCAGATATTCAACATAATCTATTAGACCCTACATACATAAACTTTTCAATGTATCACCCCTTAAAACTAAGCGGGATTTGTTTTAGCGCCCTACAAACAATATAGAATCATTCTCATCAATTGTCTTGCATTTAATGGATCTAAAATGGCTGCTTCGGCTACTTAGGTGTCAGTAGAAAGCGTATTTTAATAGAGGAGTTCAGTCTGAGGTCAGTGTGACCAACACTCATGGCAAGAATGGCAGTTGATGTCTACCATTCACAAATTTTTAGAGGTTTTTAATCATTGCGAACATCTACATTGCTTTATTAAAACAATGTATACACCTCCGGAGCATAGGTTAATCTTAAAATTTGAAATAACGTTATAGATGGACTCTCAAAGCATCGAAGGCCAATGATTTTAGGAACTTTTGGCATGTCACGATTTCATTTCTGTTATTCTGTCACTAGCAATGTCAAATGTCAGTTATATTTATTCTTTTTGATATTCTTTTAATCGTGTATGTCCATTTTTCATCAGATTTTTGTAGCAGTTCTAGTTAATTGACACTGCAGGTCGCGACAAGTTTTTAGACGGTTCCAGCCCCTTGTTTCAGTTAGCTTTGTCTTGATCAGTCTAACGCAACGTTTGACAGCGCTCCCTAACCTAATTTAATTTGTATTCAATGGCTACTACAGTAAATCGTGATAAGTTTTTTGAAAAGTTACATGCCTTAATTGGAAGTAAACGAGAAGACAAGTGTTTTTATTTTTCACAAGAAAAGTACTCTAAAATCGTTTCTGAAGTAATTTCTGTTAAAAGTAAGTGTAGTACACCTTTGGACTACAGACGCTTAAAACGTTCCGACATTTTAAAAGTTAGTGATGAAGAAAAGTTAATTGTGCCATTAAAACCAGGAGAAACAAATATCCAGTATTATGTCACTAATGATGAGTTGTTTACAATACTTTCTGAAACTCACATAAGAGCAGGCCATGGAGGAAGAACACGAATTCTTAAAGAATTGCAAGTTATATATAAAAATATTACTTATGAAGTTGTAATGTTGTATATAAATGTGTGTAAACAATGTCAAATGAAACATAGTGCGCCTAAAAAAGGTATTGTTGTGAAACCAATGCTCAGTTCCGAATTGAACTCTAGATGTCAAGTCGACTTGATAGACTTGCAATCACACAGGGATGGCGATTACAAGTTTATAATGGTATATCAAGATCATTTAACCAAATTTGCCCAGTTACGACCTTTAAAAAGCAAGAGATCGGAAGAAGTAGCATATCACCTTCTCCAAATGTTTTTAACATCTGGTGCTCCCGCTCTATTGCATTCCGATAATGGCAGAGAGCTCAATAATCGAGTCATATCTGAACTATGCGCTATGTGGAAAGATGTTAAAATAGTGCACGGAAACCCTCGTCACAGTCATACACAAGGCTCAGTTGAAAGAGCCAATCAGGACATACGAAATATGTTAACTGCTTGGATGCAAGACAATGATTCAAACAAGTGGTCAGAAGGTTTGCCGTTTGTCCAATTCGCCAAAAACACCAACTTATCACGAAGGAATACGCCAGAGTCCTTATGAAGCCCTGTTTGGCGTTTAACCAAAAAGGGGTATAACATCGTCATCACTCCCTCGCGGGCAAATTTCAAACATTGAGACCGAAGAACAGCTAGAAGCTTATGTTGAAACAGACATGGATAACGAAAATACCATTGGAGCTGATCCTCAACCTGGCACGTCTTCATCTCAAACACTGACTGATCCGCCACTTAGCACATCTTCACCTTCCACCTTCTTCATCTCAAGCACTGACTGAACAACACGAGCTAATTTCGTAGCTGCAAAAGAAAATCTTCTACTTCAAGCAACAAAAATGTTGCGAACCTCAAAAAAAAGTTTCCTCCTGCCCAAATTGATGATACCGTAAGAATTCAAGTCCCTGATGTCGACCGTGGTCGTACAGACCCTCGAAATGTGTTAGCGGTTGTTGTTGGAATAGAGGATTCAGACTTTTATATAGATTAGCTAACAAAAATAGTACCTTGAAGCAGCTTTTCACCCGTAATCAGTTCGTAATTTGTAAAGAGAAGTTACTTTCCATAGACGAAGTTTCAACAAAAGAAATGTCGCTAAGAGAAGCAGCTTCTGCTAATTCAAAAAGTGGAGGGCAAGGCTATACACGTTGTAACTGCAAAAGGAAGTGTTCCACGACTAAATGCAGCTGTAAAAGCAAGCAACTTTTGTGCAATTCGAAGTATTTTTTTGCCGGTGTAAGTTAGAAATAATGAAATTTCAACAATATTTCGGACATACGTCAAGCAACGTTGAGAATGTTGACATTCACCAGATTTCGGTCTTTCACGGTAACATATTATACATTGTTTCAATGAAGCAATGTAGATGTTCGCAGACCTTAAACTGAACTCCTCTATACAGTCCTGACAGTTCTCCCTCGTACAATGCTTTGCACTATTATTTAACATCATTAAGCTTAAACTAAAAGTGAGGGAGGTTAATTACATATACCCACCATAATTATATAGATACAATTTGTTCACAAAAAAATCTACAGGATACTCAGGTAGACAATTCACGTTATCAACTTGTATCTTAATTTGTTTGTGGTTAACTCAGAAAACTCACAATGTAAAAGGTATAATTATGAAAATGTCACCGTTTTCAGATACCGATACATATCGCGATAGTTTGTACAATTACAGTTGGACAGACGCGGCTTTTTTCCCTGAAGAAATCGAAATTTTAACCTGCACTACATAAACATCAAAAAAGAATAAGTAAAGCGTTTATATTTGTGGTTGATACAACGGCGCTTGCGTAGATGTCTGTTATGGAAGATGCGTTCGTTTGTACAAGTAGGAGTAGATTGGAATTGAGGTTCTATATGAAAGTAATTACTTTGAAGATGGCAGTAACTGGTGTGGAGTCGCCCATTTGATTAACATTAAGATATTGTATTCATTTAAAAAAATGCTGAGCCCAAAATGGTTTGTATTTAGTTAGAGCCTACCCTGGATACGTTTACGTAACAATACAAACGCAAAAACACGAATAGGTTGTTAAAAATGGAGAAAATGTAATTTTAATTAATATGAATGGTTTCACAATATCTTTTTTGTTATATTATTCGATAAAATTAATAATGTGTCTAGTAATATTATTGTGAGCAGTAATTTGGGCACGTATCGGTTTTAATCTGATTTCTCTGTTAGATTAAAACAATTTATTACGTCGAAAACCATTTTATTTATTACAAATAATTTGTTTTTTTCTCTGGATCATATTTTAAGTTAAGATCTTTTGCTTTATTTAAAAATTCGTTTTAAAACAGCTGAAAAAGAGAAGAATATTAACCAATGTCATTTCCTTCTTCTCATAGTTTCAGTTTTCAAAGTAAAATGAAATATTTTTTGCAAATATTTATTTTAATAAACAATTTAGTTGAATACAATAATAATAAGATTCACGAAGCACGTTCATGTTGATAAGTTCTCTTTTTTTCAGCCAATTACGGGATGTTTTCTGTAAAAAATAGATGAACATAAAAAAACATCAGCTAAACACAATACAATCAACAATAATGCTAAGTATCTGTCAAGAGACGCCATTATCTAATTTTTCATTAATCCTAAAATATCTATAATACTGTAAGATAGCGTCGGGACGCGTATTAGAGCGTATAATTTTGTTTTGACATTTGACTTAACAGACAACAGTGTTCCGTGTCAAAGTTTTTCCATGTTAAAGTTAAAGGTTATGTAAATGTTTGTTGTGTACCACTTAATTAATACCGGATATGGTTAAGGAAAACACACAAATTCAATTATAAACTTACAAGACACAATAACAATAAAGCTAGGTTAACACGCTAAACGTCATTACCGGTTAAAAGTGCGCATGCTTATATGTCAAAATAACTCCAACTAATAAACAAATTATGACGGGTGGACATTGCCAAAAACATAGATAAATAACAATTTGTATGTGAACATTTTGAGTTACTGGTCACTCACGTGTGATATTAATGGTAAATTTTTCGACAACTTCCTCTTATCATCACTTCGCCGGAAGGGCAGTTTGGCATAACACGAACAAGCATGTGAGATACATGAGTTACTGTATCCAATTTCTCCTGTTGTTGACCGAACACCACGACAAACAATGAGCAAATTATAAAAGTAAAACTTAGCAGCTTCATGGTGTTATTAAAACTGAGGAGAAATGAGAAGATGACAATTTTATCGTGTAAAGTTGTATTTTATAAACACTGTTATCAAAATAAAAAATGAGAATATTAAAGGTCAACATTTATATAGCAAAAACAATACTCTTATCCATCTTTACAATCAAGAGAACGTTTTATATGAGATAAAGAAGAAAACAATAATAATTTTTGAAATTATGCAAGTAGTAAACTGATTTCTAATAAGAATTTAACCTGGTGGACAACTCGGTGGATTTTTGGTCTTAACCCAAATAAAAACATAAACGATAGAATATGCAAAAGCTTCATGATAAGACTGCAATGACTCTATTTCAAATTGTTTCATCTTTTTTAAATAAAAACGACAACAAAAACGACAACAAAAACTAGCTCATCCTCTTTACTTCCAAGAATATTTGGTTGCCTATCCTAACCATAAAAGTATACTCACAATACATCATTATTCTCGATTAGGACGTCTTTTAGGTATTCCCTGAACCAAGGCAAAGTGAAGTACACCATGAGGACTCATATATCCTCCTCCACCAAGGGTTCTATTTACATGCTGATATGTTTTGTGTAATGACAAGGTATTATTTACATCAACTGCTTCAACATAAGCGAAATACAACGCTAAACACAGACAAAGTAATAATCTAAGACGCATTATACCAATACTAATTTGTTTGAATACATTTATCTTTTTTTATATAAAAGTTGTGAAATATCAACAAAATTCCCTATCTACATTCGTGAAGAAAAGTCAGGGGCGCAGCAGAATTATTTTTACCAATCAAAAACTCAATTGGTGGAAGTATCTAGGTACATTTTTGGTCTTATCCCAACACAATTGTTATAAATAAAAACATAAAAGATAGAACATGCAAAAGCTTCATGATAAGACTTAAATGACTTTATTTCAAATTGTTCCATCTTTTTATAATTTTTTTTAAATAAAAACGACAACAAAAACTAGTTCATCCTCTTTACTTCCAAGAATATTTGGTTGCCTATCCTAACCTTAAGAGTATACTCACAATATATCATTATTCTCGATTAGGACTTTTTTTGGGTATTCCCTGAACCAAAGCAGAGCGAAGTACACCATGAGGTCTCATATATCCTCCTCCACCAAGGGTTCTATTTACATGCTGATATGTTTTGTGTAATGACAAGGTATTATTTATATCAACTGCTTCAACATAAGCGAAATACAACGGTAAAAGCACATAAAGTAATAATCTAAGACGCATTATTCCAATACTAATTTGTTTGAATACATTTATCTTTATTTTTTATAAAAGTTGAGAAATATCAACAAAATTCACTATCTACATTCGTGAAGAAAAGTCAGGGGCGCAGCAAGAGGATTTTTACTAATCAAAACTTAATTATTTTTCAGTTTTCTAACTATCCTAGAAACGCAGTCACCTTTTTATGAAACATCCTGTATGTTACATTGACCAGAGTCGTACTGTATATTACTACTTACATCATTATTCATTGTCGAGGAGGTTTATTCTCGTGTATACCCTCAAGCAAACTTTTCTTCGGATGTGTAAGTGATTCCCCAACGAGGTTTCCATGTATCTGATGCAGTTTTCTGCGTAATGACCAAGAATTTACGACAACCCCATTTTTAAAATCGAAATCTAACGTTAAAAACACACATAACATGAATATAAAACGCATGATGACACTATTGCGTAATTAATAATAACATATTGTAACGCTACTAAAATTTCGTATCTTTACCAGTATTTTTTTTTAAATAAGTTGTGAAATATCAACAAAATTCACTATCTCCAAACGTGAAAATAGTTTTTATTCGATGTCAGAGGCGTATCGCAAATAAACAGGTTGTAGAAAAAAGGTTTTGCCAAGTAGATAACTTTTCATCTGACTTCTACGACCCCGAGATGTTAATTAAACAAATTCGGACAATTTAAAAAGAAAAGCATCGAAATTAAGGGCAATAAAGTGAAGTTAATGTCTTTGTTTCAGCCGGTAGGGTTCATTTTCAACAATAGAATAAAAAACGAGTCATATAGTAGGGATTGAAAACCAGTGGAGTGCAATTTTCCTCAGTGGTTTATTCACTTTAAAGCTAAAGAAAACTGAAAACGGTTGATTAGTCACTCTGGTTAATTATTAATGACACGTCAGTCTGATTTTCTTCTTTTCCATTACCAATATATTGTAAGTTAATTTATTAGTTAATCATTGTCGTTACTACGAAAATCCGCCACTGTCGGGTACTTAGCATAGACACGAGTCTCGCGTGACTCCTCATCCCCCGTACCATCAAACCCCTTCAATTTAATTCCAAGTTATAAACCGTTAAATTAAGAGTTTTCCCGTGGGATCACCTTTCTCTGAAGAAAAATACATGCGTGTATTGAAGCGATAGTTACACAAAACGAGACCAGCATAAACTAATCTTAATAAGAAAATCAAGATGTTAGGAGTACATTACAAACATTCGATTAATTTACTAGAAAAGTACAAACACTAATTTCAATTAAAACGGATGTTTATTAGTTATCAACGACAGATTTCATTCTGTATTTTATCATTGACTAATATTTAAAAATTACAATTATTTTACAAACAACTATTGCCATCTACCGGATAGCTCTTTGAACTTTTCACATTGCTCAATCGGTAGGTAGCTTAGAGAAATTTTATGGTAGGTAACTTCTAGAATGTCAATATTTGTTTGTTTGATTAAAATGGCTTAAAATCATGGTTAGGTTTTGTGAGGAAAGAAATCAATAAAAAACAGGAATATTAATTTATTAAACATATAAGGTAATTCTCCATTATTGAGACATGTTTTGACAGAAGGGTAATTTCATAGGTTAAATCACTCAACAACTTGGTATACTTACTAAATTAAAATTGTGTAATAAATATAAAATTTAAAACGTTAACAATATAACAAAAAAAAGTCTTTTGTGACTTATCACTGTGGAAATAATACAGAATCAACAATCCAAATTATTACAATAATAGCTCTTAACTGGTAAAGTCCTACTTCTAATTTATTTTATTTATGTTTTATGTCAAAAGTAGGTGACAAGATATAGAAAAACTGCAACCTAAAAAACACACCTACCTATTTAGTATAATAGTATTTAGAAATACAGCTCTTACTCAATAAACAAAGGTTTTTATATGTTCATAAGCAGTATTCATAATCCCCCAACTAACAAAAGCTCTTGTATAATTCATTTGAACGCCATAGTAAAGATACCTAAGTTTACCTCCTCTCTCTTTGTAAATTTGAACCAACACCTTGAAAGGATTTTCAAATTCTCCACCTATTTTAGTTTGCATATTAATTTTAAGAACATTCAGAGGATAGAACACTGTTGATAAGAATACCCCGATCATAGCGCCACATATAAATTCACAAGAAGTCCTTAATAAGTGGTTTTCATATTTTGGAAGTCTACTTTGTAATTCATCTCTAATTATAAAAAAACCTACATTAGAAGGTCCATTTCTTAATAAAATTGGTACTAGGCCTCGGTAATATTCCCTAATTCCATATTTTCCTAGTTCTTTGAACACATGTGCTGTATTCCTATAGTCTGTGTGGTGTCTTGAATCTGCTAGAATAGTCTGTACTCTCTCAAAAGGCATTAGCATAGCCTCTGTTGTGCCTGAAGTTAGTGCTCCTATAGTTTTTGCAGCATAAGGATTGAAACCAAGTTGTACCAATGGTCTCCTGACTTCCTCATATATTCCAAACATCAGCGACATGGACAAAGTTTTTTGACACATGGGGGGCAGTATCCCTCGATACAAATAATGAAGACCTTCATTTTTAAGCTGGAGAAAAGCTGGTGCAATTTGGGTTCCATAAAGTATCTACAAATTTACATTATAGGGAATTACAAACTATTAATCATCTAAAATACCAGCAGTGTATCATGAAAATTGGTAGTGAGCACTAATTACCTGTCTAAATATCAACTTATTAAGGGGATAAGTTATGCTAACATTTATTATTGCAGCTCCCCAGCCACAAAAGAATTCTCTCCAATTAATAATATATTCGGTGAGAGCACCTTCGCTCATAATGCACTTCCTAAAAATTGTTTAGATTACATAATTTGAAAATTGAGTAAATATAACTGTTTTTACCACTAATCTGGTTTTCAACATTGATATTTGTTAACCACACTTTTCATTGCAAACAAAATGACACTTTTGACACTGAACTGACAGTGACAGTATCAATGTGACTTATGTGACAATGACAGATAAATTGTTAGTCCTTCACCCTGCTTCACCCTTCACAGACCAAATACAATCAACAGTCATGTTATCTAGTCAATGAAAGGATCAGTATTACCAGTCATCACAATTATGATTTAAGATAAATTATTGTAATTCGAGATTATCACCGGGAGACTGCCGCTGCTTTCACATATCATAGGAAGAAAAACAAAAAAAGTAATAATAGAAAAAACATTGAGGGACCTTGGATACGCTGACAAACAATAACTATGAATAATCATTACAATGACGCAGATTATGAGTAAGTTGAAAGGTTTCTTTTAATATTAGTCTATATTAGAATATCTAATTTACCAGCATTTTCATTATTGTGAGTAATTTGGATAGTTACTATTGTTTTGCTCTACATTTTAATAAAATTAATTTGAATTCTGTATTTGGTAAAATATCTCCTCAAAATATTGTATATCAATTTTAGGTAATGATAAACAAGGACTAAGTTTCGAAATAATTTCCACCAAAGTAGCTGAACAAGAAGAACGAAAGTATGTTATATACACATTACAAGTTCGCTTTATATCAAATAATGATGATGCAAATCCGTCAGTGATAGAAAGAAGATATACCAACTTCTTAGAACTCTATACCAAACTCAAAAAGGAATATCCGAATTTAATGAACGGCATTGTATTTCCCAAGAAAGCTCTTACCGGAAATTTTAGTAGTGAACTTATATTTGCTCGAAGCACAGGATTTGAATCTCTTTTAAAACATATCTCTAACAATAGTCAATTAAGAAACTCATTTGCCTTTATAGCATTTCTACAAGATGTTGAACTTAGGGAAGTTAAAGCATTGCTCAGTGATATGAAATATTTATTAGCTTATCCAATTGTGGAAAATAGTTTGAAATTATTAAATAAGGTAAGTGTCTATCAACTTTTTTTTCCAACTTTCAATATATAAGGTGTATCAAAATGTTTTGTTTTGTTAACAGGTATATACTGACCGATCTCCAGTAGTACTTTTAGCATTAGTCCGATTAATAGCATGTGGATCTTCTCTCAAAGATTATCCAGATGTGCTAAAGTGGGCCGATTTGGCTCTTCACAGATTTGAAGGAGTTAGTGATAGTGATCTTTTAAAATTGTATGTACCTTTATTTCAAACCTGTGTCAAATTATGGTGTCAAAACGACAGGAATCCAAAAGAACTGGAAAAAACATTATTAAGTCTACAAAAACAGGGTGTTAACATGGAAGAAACATCCCTAATGGAAGCTGTGGATGTGGTTGAAAAAAAAATATTTTGTAATGAATACTCAAAGTGAAATTGATATTATTGTAATGAACTATTTTTGTATTTATTAAAAATTATATGAAATATATACTAATTGAAAAAAGAACTAATAATTACTCAGCATAGTCAAGCACTTCACAAGTATCTTTCGTTTTGTTTAAGAGTATAAAATGTTGATATTTTAATGTTGTAGTATGTAAAAATTATTGTTATTGGTCCTTTTAAGTTATTTATATCTAACTAATATGACAAATAATTTTGCTAGAACCTCAAACATCTGATTCTACTGACAGTACTGACCATAGACAAAATAAAATATATTTCTCTATGGTACTGACCATAGAAATATATTTTGCCTATGCTACTGACATGAAACACTACAAGAGGTGGCCATGTACAAGAGCATAGAATAAGAATATATGCGATTCTTAGCGAATTACTGGTTATTTGCGAACACAAAGAGAAATGAGTGTTGAAGGCAACAACAAGTATTAACTATAATTAACTGAATATTGAAACAATCGTCTCGATGGAATTTCTGTTTATAAAAAATCACTACTATAACCTTGAACTCATTTATTAATAAAGTAAACTTAACAAAAATGTAAGTAGAACTCTGAAACAATTAATCAAAACCATGCATCATCTTCATAAATACGAAGGGTTTCAAGCGTTAAACTGTCTGCATCAGACACATCTCCTCCCATACATTGTTTACAGTTTCTTCTGACAGGCTCTTCGGAGCATTTGATCAAAATCTTGTGGTGGCATTCGGGGATTTGCTTCTTGAGACAGACACACGGTTGTCCGCAACGAGCAATACAAACGTGACCACAGTCTAATTGATTCGAACAAATCGATAGGCAATTAGTTGCCTCGCATGTCTCGTAACATTTATTCGGGCATTTATGTCCACAAGGAAGATTCTTATCGCATGGTTTGGTACATTTGGTAGATTGTAGTGTACTTCCGCAAATTGTATTGAACCAATGACCGCATTCTGCTTGTTGCGACGCCTACAAAAAAGAAATTTCGGATTGAATAAATATTGAAAGTTATTGTTACTTTTATTACCTCGAATGTACAAGGTCCACAATCTTCATCACATGTTTTTCTACACGCGTGGCCGCACGGTAGTTTCTTCTTACAAGTTTTCGTGCACTTCATATCATTGACGTCTTTGTGACACGGGATATCGGTGTAAAGATGCGAACATTCTTTTCGAAGTTTGGAGGATTTTGCTTTACAGTAAGAAGGTTGTTGGTAGCATGGTAATATTGAATAATGCTTCTTTCCGAATTTCTTACACTCCATATTAGTTTTTTTCAATTTAGTTTCACATTTATACTAAAAAAACGTAATTAACTGTTAAAACTGAAATGTAAAAGATAACTTCTATTTCTGCTTGAAGACTCGATACTATTTTTTTTCGCCTTCCTAACCAGAAAACCAATCATATGAACACCAAAAGTAGGACGGAAAGGGCGGAAAATTCATAACGCCATTATTTTTGAAGTTTTTCACCATCTGTCACTTGATTACTTTGACATTTCACATGAATTATTAGCACAGAATACACCATCCCAAGAAGAAACGAAGCTTGTGCTATTTACAATTACAATTCATTTTCCGAGTGCGCATGTGTGACAGTCGCCATTTTAAGCCCGTTATCTGTCTGTTGTTTACCAAAGAATTTTCTTTGTGGTAAGCATTTTGATTATTTACATATTTTTTGTATTTTGAACGATAAAATTTGATTAAAAAATTACATTTATTACTTATACCGTCAAAAACTTGTGCAATTCGTGGCTGTCATTCAAGTGATGGATGATAATAATAGAGGAGTTCAGTCAAAGTCAGTGTGACCAATAAAAATTGTTTTTTCTGACAAGAATGACAGTTAAGGTCTACCCTTCAAAACATAAGATTTTTGCATGTTTTTAATCGTTGTGAACATCTATATTGCTTTATTAAAATAATGAATGCTTACACATATAATTTCCATAACAATATAGAGAATAAGAATCATTCGGTTAAACAATAGCTCATTATTTTTAATAATGGATGGTACCTTACTAGAACAATTCATAAATTGAGTTGAACAATCAAAACTTTGTCGAAACAAGTCATAAAAATAAACAATTATTATTTGAGATTCTTTGGTTTCACTTTTTCGCGTGTAGTTAACATTTATTTTAAATTACGTTTTGTGAACAATTTTATCAGTGTAACTTGTTCCGTTATCTGTCAACGTCAGTTTGAAGGTCACGAAATTTTGCCCCCAAAACATCAAAGCCTTTACGCCGGCTTTCGTTTCTTCTTTGGCTAGTGTATTCTGTGTTATTAGTTACAACTCTCATTAGCAAATCCAGAGCGTGACGTGGATATTTTTTTCTATTGTATATTCAAAACTGAACATCAAATGTCCTGACCTGAGCTCGTCACTTTGTGAAATAACTGATATTAAGAAATTACGATATCGCTCATCACTACTCTCCATAATCTTAAGCTGCATTTACATTCAATTCCAAGTCAAATTTGTTTTGAAATTGGCGTGTTTGTCATATGGGGGCAGCACAGTATCATTTACATTGGAAAAAATTCGAAGCTGACTTCAAAGTGCACTTTGAAGTGGGACAAACAGTTTGCCGATGGCAAATAAAAATTTAAGAAATGTCTAATTTTGAGGTTAAGCTGCAGGTCATCAGGTTATGTCATTATTTGTTTACTGCCGTTTTGTTCCAAGAAGCACTATTTTCTTATTAGTGTCCATTTCGTTCAATTACACAGGTAGGTAAATAACATACAATTTTAATTACTGGACAAATATAAACCACGGACATAACCTATAAATTTCTTCAATGAAAATGATAAATTATCAAATGTCTTCGAAGTGAATGTAAATGCAGCTTTATGCGTCTGCCAAGTTCTGTGGTCTGCCAACTCTGACTAATCTGACATAAGTCAACTATCAAATGTCATAGCGTGTCCAGTAATAAATTCTAAGCTGCATACTCCAACAGAACATCCTATGACCAGAGTGACGTTGAAAATTAGATATAAAATTAATCAGCTATTGGAAGCGCAAAAAGAACAAGTATTATTTAGGTCAATTTGTACAGGAATCTAATCGTGTACCTACCATATAAAAAAATCCAAATACACTTACCAGGATATGTTCAGGATCTTCGTTGTAATGACACGGTTTCATGCAGTTATGATTACAAGTTAAGAGTTTCTTGCACATTTTGTCGCATTTTTTGGACGAAAGTAATTCATGGCAAAGTTTGTTGAGATCGTGTCCGCAAGGTAAGGATACGGTGTCCTTGAGCATACATTTAACTTTGAGAAGATCCTTCGTGTCGCAGCAGGGAACTTCTTGTTCATGACCGCAATTTAGAGTAACTGTAACGGGATATCGACATGGACCACATTCTTCATAACAGAACTTCTTACACAAACTATGTGAAAAATTATCGCATATTTTTCTGAAATATTTCAGAAGAATTAGATGAGGAATGATTGCGTGTTATCTTCAAATCTATTTACCTGAGACATAGCTCCAAACATTTGTATGTTACATGAGATGTATCAACTACGTGACATTTACGTTGGCATGTATGACCACATTCCAACTCGGTATCGCAATCTTTGTCACATCCTCCTTCGGGAACCTTGTCAAAATCTTCAATTTCTGTTATTTTCGTTACAGTTTTATGATTTTCACAAAATAATGGCAAAGAGCGTCCCTTGGCATCCAAACTTTTTAAAGTTCGTTTAATTTCTTTCCAAATCTAAAGGAAGAAATATTTAACTAAATATAAACATAATCGATCAAATTAGTTGATTAATTATTTTAAATGACACGCGTACGCATGCACAGCTCGACTTAGCCCGATACAAGAGCTGTTCAAGGATCAACGAGTGCTTTTTAGCATCTTGTTGTAGTCTGTGGTACTGCCTATGTCAATTGTCATTTGTCGCGACTATTAATTGTTTATACGTACGTCACTGGCGTGTCGCAGCATCTTCAAATTTCCCATTATATAAAATCCTTCTTTTGCTCGGGATAAAGCTACACAAATCCTATTCTCTATTCTCAAAAAACCCACACTTTCTCTATCATTGTTTCTCACTAGTGACAATAGTATTATTCTACTTTCTTCTCCTTGAAAGTTATCGACAGTAGTGACATTTACTTTTCCTAGATCTTTGTATTTATTATTGGACACCTCTTGATTAATGGTAACCACCTGGCCAGAGTATGCAGCTAAAATTGTCACTTCTTCGGGTCCATACCTACATTTAAGAAAAGTGAGATTTGGCAACGTTGCAGAGTGATGAGTTATTTACCCCACTCTAAGGAGATATTCAGCAAATCTAACAAGATATTGAGCCTCGAATTTATTAAGTTTGCTGGATTCACCGAACATTTGTTCTGGGTTGTCGTGATTGATAAAAAACAATGATTTTTCTACACCTTTTACATTTGGATACTTCAATACGGACATGCTATTTTCCAAGTCCGGATAGATTACTGGAGTGATTAGACTAGCGATTTCAGGTCTCATTCTATGCTGAACGTTAAGTGTATGACATTGAATGTTATTTTTCACCATACGTTCGAACAAACTGACACCCAATTGATATTGCTTTTCTATCACGTAATCGGCAGTGCTCGGCTTGAGCTGTTGGTGATCACCTAACAATATCAAATGTTGACATTCCTTTGTCAAAGCTGTTACAATGTGCGCTTCGACAACTTCAGCTGCTTCTTCTACAACTACAATCCGACAACCAACTCTTTGTAATGTTGAATGCATTCTTGCAGCACACGAAGTCGTCATTCCTGATATAAAAAAAGAAGATAATCACGAATTACCGCTGGGACTCTGTACACTATTGAATTCTACTATCGACTCTATTATTACACGACTGGTCGACAAAAGTGATAGTTATCGCTTTCTGCATGTGAAGACATGTCGCTTTCTACGATTAAGAAATATCTATAATGTCAAATATATGACATTTGACACAAAAGACACAATAAAAATAGCAAAACAATTCGCAATCAGCTTTGACACAAGAAACATAAAAGCTATTATGGGGTTATGGCAAAAAAAGTAGCAGAGCCACAATGAGAACTTTGGAATGTTTACATAAAAGCTACAGATCGATGGTAATGTCAGAAATAAAAGAAGAGATGTCAACAGACTACAGAGTGAGACTTTTGACTGCTGTCGACTGAAAGTAACCGGTAGAATTCTATAGTGTGCAGAGTCCCAGCACATGTTTGGTTGTTCACTGATGATTTTAAAAAAATCTACCAGAGGCAGCACTACTGGGGGGTATACATGTTTTCATTTCTCTATTGACAGCAGCGTTGAATTCATCAAAGGAAACAGGCTAATATAAATAAAAAAAACCTGTTGCAGTAGTAGTAGTAGTAGTCACTTCCATTTTATTTTCGTCTTACGTCATATGTCCAAAATTACAACAGGTTTCAAATCAATTATAATAGTTTTTAGTGTTGTGCCTATTAATTCGAGCGATAAGCAATGAAAGAAACCATTTAGCGCTAGTTTACATAAACAAAACAACAAAACTGGAATTACCGATTATATCTATTCTTCTTAAAGTTGCTACATCGGCATCTTCCATTAGTACTCTAAATTCAGCGTATGCATCTCTGTAATCGGTTATTAGTTGTCTTTTATCTATCTGCAACATTTCTTCGGCTTCTTTTAACCATGAATTATATAAATGCCATCTTATATCAGTGGATAAGAGTGATGGGTCATTTATTTCATAAGTAATTTCATCGTAATTATGTTTTTCTAATTGTTTCTGGAAAAAATTGTCGGTCAAAATTATTACGAGAACAATGTTCAGTCTAAGGTCAGTGTGGCCAACAAAAAGTGGTTTTTTCTGACAAGAATGACAGTTAAGGTCTACCATTCAAAACTTAAGATTTTTGCATGTTTTTCATCATTGCGAACATTTATATTGCTTTATTAAAATAATGAATACACCCCCGAAGGGTAAATCTTGAAATTTAAAATGATTTTCTAGCTGAATACTCAACTTATCGGTGGCCAATAATTCTAGGAACTCTTGGCATGTCACCATTTCATTTCTGTTATCTGTCACTAGCTATGTCAGATGTCAGTGGAAAAAGTAATTAGAAGAATAGAGATACAACTAACTAGAAATGCTACAAAAAACTAATCGAAAATGGACATACACAATTAAACGAATATCAACAAAATTAAATATAACCGATATTTGATATAACTAGTGACACAATAACAGAAAAGAAATGGTGACATGCCAAGAGTTCCTAGAATTATTGGCCACCGATATGTTGAGTATTCAGCTAAAAAGTCATGATAAATTTCAAGATATACGCTTCGAGGGTGTATTCATTATTTCAATCAAGCAATATAGATGTTCGCAATGATAAAAAACATGCAAAAATCTTATGTTTTGAATGGTAGACCTTAACTGTCATTCCTGTCAGAAAAAAACCACTTTTTGTTGGCCACACTGACCTTAGATTGAACAACATTAGCTTAAGCTGCATTTACATTCAATTCCAAGTCAAATTTGTTTTGAAATTGGCGTGTTTGTCATATGGGGCAGCACAGTATCATTTACATTGGAAAAAATTCGAATCTGACTTCAAAGTGCACATCGAAGTGGGACAAACAGTTTGCTGATGGCAAATAAAAATTTAAGAAATGTCTAATTTTGAGGTTAAGCTGCAGGTCATCAGGTCATGTCATTTGTTTAATGCCGTTTAATCACAGCAGAACTTCCAAGAAGCACTATTTTCTTATTAGTGTCCATTTCGTTTAATTATACAGGTAGCTAAATAACATACAAATTTTAATTACTGGACAAATATAAACCACAGACATAACCTATAAATTTCTTCAATGAAAATGATAAATTATCAAATGTCAAACTGGGCCTGGACTTCGAAGTGAATGTAAATGCAGCTTTAGTTATTTTTAAACAAATTTAGAGGTTATGTGAGCGAGAGTATAGCTTGACATTTAAAACCAATTTTAACGACAGCTACGCTATCTAGCGACCGCTACTTAAACTTAAAAAGACGACATTTTTATTTTTTCCTGTTGCATTTTTGCTCCTCCAAATAACAGGTAAAAGAGAAAAATCACTTAACGAAAAAAATTACTTACTGTTAAGAAATCTATTTTTTTTTCAATGAAACGGTGGTCTTCATTACAAAAATTTATTTCGGATTCAAAAAACGTCAAATAAAATTGGTATTCTTGTTCTGGTATTTCACCTTGAATAAAGGCAGCATTTAGTGAATCTATTTCAAGATGCATATCATTTATTGAAGTTGAAATAAATTTTAACCAGCCTCTCATGTCTGTAGGTGAAACAAGATAAATTGTATTGGATTTTTTTACTCTAAAAAAAAAAGTCATAAGAAGTTTATCTATCAATAAAGCAAGTAGAAATGAAACTCACTCCAAATAATTCCAGTAGAGATCCCTCAAATGTCCAGCTTCCGTTCCATCATCATCAAAACTTGTCTATAAAAAAACATTTGTCCAAACTTGTTATTTTATTATTAAAATGATGTTGCAGACTTAATGAAAACATTAAATATCTTGAAAGCTACAATTTCTTTTACATGTGGAGGGTATGTGTTTTTCACGTGAAAACCATTGTGGAATACAAAATAAAACGAAAATAGCTTCAAATGCCATTGGCGCAAAAAAATGGGAGGGGAAAGGTGACATATTCTTCCAAATGTACACCACTGGATAAATAATTGAAACATGTTTTACCTTAAAAATATGCCCTTTTACATTTAAAAACAACCTGCCAAATATCAAATCATTTCATTCATCCATTTAAATGTTATCAAATTGAAACATTCAATTTTTTTAAACTTTAACACCCTGTATTTCGAAAAGTAAATGTACTGGACCCCTTAATCCTTATATCATTTCGCCCAATTTTACGAGAGGTATCTACATGAAAAAGTTGTGTCCTTTGAAACCACTCTGTATTTTATTGGTCATTCTATTTCGCCTGCGAGATAGAAGGTCAAAAATATTGGTTGCGATGTCCGATATATTTGTAGATAAAGAAGCTATTTTTAAAATTAAATGTTACATCAAACAACATTTTTTGAATATACCACAAGTTTATCAATGTCTTATCTTTATTAACGTAAAGGATAACAAATCATATCTCGATATTCCGTCATGGGATATCTGTGATTCACAGATACGTTATATGAGTCACATACTTTAAACTTATCTATACAAACTCTATGATTACTTTGCAATTTATGAAACTACTAGGTCTAAGACATTGGGATTTGTACTTAGAAATATCAAGTCCTTTAAAGATGTATTTTAGTTTGGTGCGAACAGTTTTGGAATGAATAAAAGAACCATATTATGGTTCTCTTATTTGGTCTCCTTCATACATATAATACTGATATTGAAAGCATTGAGAAAGTACAAAATACATTTTTGAGAGTATGCGCATACAAAATGGGTTTCAATAGGCAACAATACACATATGATGACATACTTTCAATACTTAATATCTCGACCCTTCACCATAGAAGGTTAGAAACAGATTTGTGTTTCCTCCATAAAACTGCCAATAAACATGGTGGTAATCTGGATTTATTTGGAATATCAACATCAACATTCAAGAAATCAGTTAAGCTTCTAAATATTTAAGCATATTAATTTAATTTTTAATATTTTTTTTTTATATATCACTTACATGTATGAACTCTTTATACTGAATGAAAATTCTTTTGTAAAAATGGTAAAACCGTAAATAAATAAATAAATAAATAAATAAATAAATAAAAATAAATAAATAAAAATAAATAAATTAAATATTAATAATGACTTACAGTTGTATCTTGCAGAAGCCATACAAACAAATACTCTTCAGTAAAAGAATCTATTAGGTATGATGGTAAATACTTTAAATTTACTATGCCCTCGGGTTCCCGTAATAATTTGGTCAATCTGTCAATACTCTTAATTCTTATTGCAGATTTTTCAATAATTTCCCTTTCCCGAGTTACCATTGGTGTAAAACGCATTTCACGTCTCATTTTTCTAAGGGTTTGTTTTTTAAGTGCCTACAAAAATAAAATTATCTCTTATACAATTTTTTCATAACCATTTAAGTAAATAAAAAACCAAAATAAAAATAAAACGTCATCAGATATCGCTGAATACCTATACCTATATAATTATAATAATTATTCTAACGCTTTAGTCAAAGTACACATAAAACCTCACAAAAAATACAAAAAACATGAAAATTCAAAATTGAGTATTTAAAAGGGTTGTGTTCAATATGAGAAAAACTTTACGATGCTAAGCATGCAATTTTCCGGAAAATCGTTGAATAAATTTTGTTTTGTTTTTTCACTCTAATTGCTTAAATAATGAAAATACAGAAAAATGTTTGAATTTTTGAATCAAAAACTGTAGCTGATACATTTATCTACAAATTTTATATGAAAAGTTTTTCTGTAAATTGAAAAGTTTACGAGATAAAACTAATTTCACTGCTAGTCAATTCGTAGTTACGCGCGAACGGCCCGGGAGCCAAATTTACTAACCGCTCGACTTAAAAGTTGATAGTTTTGGGCTTATAACATTCTGAAAAAATAAATAAACACATCTGAAAAATATAGTTTCTGCTGCCAATAAATTATTAGGGTTTGTAATGAGACAAACGGCAAACTTTAATGATATCAACACTATAAAATCCCTCTACTCTGCTCTAGTAAGACCTAAATTAGAATTTGCTTCAATTGTTTGGTTTTCAGAATACATATTTACTTTGGAAATGGTAGAAAAGGTCCAGAACAAGTTCCTCAGACACTTATACTATAAGAAATATCGTACCTGGCCGGACTATAATAGAGTTAGATCAAAGATTACAGAATTAAATATATATTATATATATTATATATATATATATATTTAATTCTGTAATCTTTGGTTAGATCAAGTCATTTGAGATATCAGTTCAAAACTATCGCTAGAGCAAAGAAGAACATTATCTGCTGTTATGTTCTTGTACAAAGTTCTTAATGGTAAAATTAATTGCCCTGAAATTCTTTCATCTATTCCACTTAATGTTCCTGGACGTCGCACTCGCACAATGCTAATGTTTCATATACCAAATGTATTTTTAACCGTTAGAGACCCTCTTATAACTATTATGAAAATAATAAATAATTTCAACGTATTAGTAGATATTGATTGGAGTTTGACTGAAAAAGTTTTTCACAATATTATACTAGGGCATATTGAATACATCAATATAAATTTGACTATTGCAAAGCTGTTTGAACCTCTGTAATTCACAAAATTCGTTTATACAATCCATTTGGGATATGTTATTGCCATTATTAATTTGTTAATGTGAATGTGAATTTAAAAATTATTGACCATGTAATTAGGCCTTTAGGCCTGTTTGGTTATAAATAAATAAATAAATACATTGGAAAAATTCAATGTATTTGTAGATACCCCATTTTAGAACAAATTTCATCTGAAAATGTTTCTTCTTAATGTCATCGTTTACTCACTATCGTGAAATTAAAAACATGAGAATTGATCTTCAAAAATACTACTAAAGGAAAGTTCGTATATTTTGAAAAATTACGCCCCGATAAATATGACCTTGAAACGTTCGTGTTCCATGACGTTTTTAATAAGGATTATTAAAAATACAATACCTCATTTTTCGATTGTGATCCTAATCTAACCAATTTATCAGTTGCTGGCAAAAGCCCTTCCAAAAACTGATCTAGAGCATGATTGGTGTAGCAAATCACTAAAATGGGCCCATCGCTATACCTTAAAAGCTGTTTGGTGATAGTTAAACCTAAAAATGTCTTTCCAGTACCCGGAGGTCCTTGGATAACAACGAACTCTTGAGTAAAAGCAGCGTCGAAAGCTTTTTTCTGAGATAAGTTCAGAGTAGCTTCTGGATGAGGAATAGAAGGTGGTAAATACGCGGGTTTTTTCACAGATGTCTCTACTTTAACGATATAATTACTCATAGGTAATTCTTTAGTATCGATCATTTGTAATACCTTGAGAACTTGATAATATGGATCGAAGAATACAGCGCATTCCACCATTTTGTAACAATGATTTAGAGTTGGAAATGTGTCTTCGAAAGATACAACAAGTTCTCCTCTACTAACATGATCTGAATCGACCACTTGTCCTCTAAGAATCGTTTTAAAATTATCATCAGTGAATAAGAGTAAACTGCCTGTCATAAACTTTTTTTTGTGATCATTTTGCAGCCGTTTAACAATTTTCTTATCCAACTTTATTTGTAAACTGTAACATATGTCGTCTCGATGGCAAGTTTCTCCACAAAATGTGACTTCATCGTAGATGTTTATATTAAAAAAAGTTTTTTGGATTTCGTTGATATAATCGCACAGGTCTTCTCGGATCGGATTTAAAAAATCTTCTCTTTGAAGTCGGAACAGAACGTCTAAATAATGAGACACGCTGTCGTAAGCTCCTGTTACTTTGTTTGTTCTGACGAAATTCCTTTCGCGAGTCACTAATTCTTGTGTAGTTGGAAATACGTTAATCGTGTGGAAATCGTCTATGGGAGACAACGCCGGGTTTTGTCTATTTCCTCTGGAAAATCTTTTTTCGAAATAATCAACTTTTTCTTTTAGCGTATCGCATTTTTCAATAACACTATTGGAAAAATTGAAACGGCCTTTATTGGTGATTATTATATTTATAATGCTTTGTACTTGATACCAACATAAAGAAGGCATCAGATCTAATGCATTTTGAAAAATTTTAAGAATATCCTTCATGTCTTCATTCAGCATTATTTGTTGTGAAAGATTATTTAAATTTATCATTTCACAAATACGATTTTTCCAAGATTCAATAAACCTCTTACAGACGGTTATTTTCAAAATTTTGTATTTATCTGCGATATGCGTTGATTCGCATATTTTTACATTGACTTTGGTAATTGCTCTTAATAAGTCGTTATCTATTGTTGAAATAAATACTGCGGAATATGCATCTTTATTTTTTGATAGCACATTTAAAACAGTATTACTATTTTCGTGTGCTAAATCCTTGAAGAAGGATAGACCAAAATCTGATGTGTTCTCATACCGCCCCATAGAGCATCCATTGTTGCGGATTCGATTTCTAACTAAAACAAACAAGAACTAGTTATTTATGTAAGTAACATATACCATATAATAATATAATAATAATAATAAGTTTATTCATCATCATAAAAAATTACAAAATAATTATAGAAACAAGATTACAAAGACAAAATAATAGTACATTGTTTACCGGGTAGGAAAAGCTTAACATTCC